>NMRA01000664.1:0-67315 GCA_002633005.1 Phoronis australis
TGTCGTGGTATAATGCAACAATTAAAAGAATTGATTTGCTTAAATGTTTTTAATTAATTTTAAGGACACTAGCATTTCCCACTAAAATATGAAAATATACTAAACTTGTTCATCCAACTCGTCTGAATACCAAACTAAAGCTTACAATGCGTTAGTTGAATGATGGCTGGCCTAAATTGCGGGTTTGCGAATTAATCTATTTATCTGGCACTGCCAGTCGCATCGAATGTGGTATTTCTACAACAACTTTGGAAACTCTTAGGAAATGCACAAGGAAAAGAGCGAGACATTTGAGCACCTTATAAAAGTAATTGGAGCTGATGTGGAGGTGGAACGTGTCCTCCTGAGAAGTGGTCTGTCTCAGTGTCTGCCTAGGAGGCAGCTGTGCAGCAGGAGCTACGTAATCTACCGTATTAGATTCATTTGCCCGATTCATCGTTACAACACTCGAGATATATTGGCGTCGCCAAAGACACTGAGTACATCCACTGCACACTAGAGGAGAAATCTGATTAGAGGTCTGAAAAATGACCAAGGACGTTAAGTCAAGGTTCAACGTCCTGCTTCGTTTGAGCTAAGGTAGGAATCACTAAACTCCAGGGTCTGACCCTGAGGAATATTTAGAAGCACGTCATTCATGCAAAAATACCTTTATTGACTCACCGTGATTGCTTATAACTTGGGCCTTATTGCTTAATCATATCTTATTCAAATGTGTTGATGTTTATGCAACTTCATGTATACATTGGCATAGAAAATAGGTTGTCATCATAACTTTTCATAAAAACCACCAAATGTGTAACATGACTTCTGCCCGTGAACTACTTTTAGAGAGTATGTTATGTCTAACAATGAGTTTCTGCGATTATGAAGTAAATTAAACATGCTAAAGCCGTCAAAAATATTGGTGCCTCCACTTTAGCTTGGTATTCATATTTTCTGAGCCGAAATGGTAACATTAAATTTAATATGTCTAATTTTTTTTCATTAATACAATTTAAGGAATCAGGAAAGGCTTATGCTGAAGAAGTGGCTTCTGCTGAATTTGGAGACCTGCCGATTATTGGTAAAGATTAGGTATGGAAAAGTTCACAACGAGCAAGAAGGTACCCTTATGGACAACTAAGTGAGGGGGCTAGAGAGAGGCCGAAAAGTCTACTCCCAGAAGATATGTCAAAGAGAATTTGTAACTTGAGGAACGAATCGGGGTAAACGTATTTGCCAAAGGTTACTGGCTTATACCACAACAGGTCCAAAGTAATTTGTTGAGATAGGCCACTCTCAGCAAATGTGGGGAAATTGGAACAGAGGAAGTGGAAAATGCATCTGCGATTGTCAAGGATGTAGCATTGTAAAAATTCAAAGGGAGGAAACAGTACAGTGGCTGGACCTGTAAAAACTCTGGCTGATCTGCTAAATCCAGAGGGGGCATTATTGTGTCAGCACAGCTGTGTTGGGAAGTAGGCTTGTGTGTTGTCGAAAGCTTCGTTTGCACCAGAACTGCTTGGGCACGGATCATGATAATGGTACATTGTTCATGTTGTTTAGCCACTGGATTTTTTGGTGATGATTTCTGGCCACTGTACTGTTCCTTTTCTTTGAAGATGCGTAATTGAATTTATGTTTCCGCATTTTATTTACCATTATAGATTTTGTTTGTAAATGGATCTATATTGCTGAAATTTGAGCCCCTGTTGCAGTTTGGGTGGTTTTATTAACTTATCTTTCTGCCTGGGTTGTAAACCTTCTATCCATGAGGTAATAAGTTTGATTTAGACCATTTATCTCTATAAACTTTGCTCAGTTTGTTCCTTATCCAGATGGGAAGTGATTTCTGGAATTGTAGCGAATTGACAGTTTGCTATTTCTTGAGACCATGCTGTGTGTATAAAATCACACACTATTAGACTGGTTTCTAGCAATTGCATATTGCCAGATCTTTCAAAGTTCTGAAATTTCTCAAAAGTAACCTGGAAGTAATACCTATTTCATGATGGTAAATTGTATAAATCAAAAGTTATTTTATGTGATTTTAGGCGAGTTTATGTCCACTTCAAATGTTTTTTGTTGCAGTACTGACAAGTATTGGCACATTAGCTCTAGTGGCTCCTTGTTTTTTTGGCGAATTGACCATTTTATGGTTCCCATGGGTAATTTTGTTACTGGTCCATTATGTATTTACAACTGTAATTGTAGGGCAATTGTAAAGCAAACCATGTTGCAAAAGTATTTTTTTCATGACCATTTTATTGTAAAATGCTGCCTAATTGGAACCGACAAGCCAATTTTTCATTTTGTGGTGGTTAGTTTTGATAAGAACATTGATGTGGTAAATACAGCTACCTCAAGTTTGTGAAAAAGAGATTTCCAGTGTTGTCAGCGATATTGCGAAATCACTTTTTTCGCAGTGAGAGTACATCACCTTAAATGTAATTCCCTGACTTTATGGGCATTGTGTGGTTGACTCTGTCCTGTAGCAATTGGAGTGTTGAGAAGATCTAGAAGCCACTTTTTTATTAGAGTCACATTTGCACTTTTGACTGTACAGTTATTTTTGCATTGTATTACGAAAACATATTTTGTAGTACACAAGTCTCTGGTTGGAATTATATATTGGCTGGCACCTGACAGTTGTTTAGGAAACGACGAACCGATGCCCGAACTCGCACTAGTCTTTGCCAACTAGAAAACCTCTCAGGCTGGAGACTCCAAGTTCTGTCTTCGACGACCGATACCATGACTTGGTCACACTTCGAGTCATCAGCTGCTAGGACACTCAACATAGCTCTCTTTATAGTTTCTATGACTGCCTCAGGGCCCTGGTGAAATATTGGTCTCAGGCCACTCTGACTCTCGCAGCTCCAAGAAATCAGGACCGTTCCACCACAGCGTACTTTCCCTGAGAGCTTCAACGGACATTCCTCTTTGTTGGTAGATCTGCTGGATTCTTCGAAGTGGGTACATGACGCCCCTGGTTTGGCTGACTGGAGGTTTGAATCTCTCCCACTCGGTTGGCTATAAAAGGCTTGAAGGCTCGACCCCTGCCGCGTACCCACCAAAGGACGTTCATACTGTCTGACCAAAACACCAAGACATTTCAGTCAATCTTCATTACATCAGCAACTGATGTTCCTAGCCTCAAGGCTGTAAATGCTCCCATCAATTCCAGCCTCGGAATGCTCTGTGGCGTCAAAGGAGCTACTCTGGTCTTGCTTGCTACTAGTAGTCTCGACACCTTACCGTCGGTGTATTCATATCTGGCATGAACAGCCGTTCCATGGGCGTCTCCAGAGGCATCCACGAACACATGCAGCGAGCTCGACAGGACCTCGAGGTTGAGCTGAAGGCACTGAAATATCTTAAGGTCAGACAATTGGTGCAATTCTTCAAACCATTTTTCGCCTTTACAGCATAATCATGTTCCAGCTCATCGTCCCAGTCTTTGCCTGACGTCCAAAGTTCCTGCAGTAGTATCTTGGCTCTGATGACAAATGGCGCTAAGAATCCCATCGGGTCGAATTAGGACGCTGTCTTGGCAAGAAAGCTGCGCTTTTTCAACGGCTTTTGGTCATCAGGAGCGTTCGCCTTAAACGTGAAGACATCTTCATTAGCAACCCAAGTCACGCGTAATGTCTTTATAGACGGCAAGGTTTCCTCGTCCAAATCTACTTCCGTGGCTCTATCTTCCGCAGGAATCTCTCTAAGGACTTCTTCGGATTTAGACAGCCATTTTCTGGCATGTATCCCTGCAGATCCACATAACTGTGAAAATTGACGATACAGCTCAATGCATTCTGTGACAGTGCAGGTAGAGTCCATGCTATCGTCCATGTAGGTGGACTCTAAGACTGACTCCGCGACTTGCGGAAAACGACTCTTGTTGTCTTCTGCATGCTTTCGTGACACAAATTGAGCTTGGAATGGGCAGGAGTTGACCCCGAATACTAGTCTATTGAACTGGTATTCGCTTGGTGGCTTCGATTGGTCAATATCTCTCCACAGGAATCTGTGGTACGATCTATCGGTAGGGATTATTCCGATGCGTAGATACATCTCTGCTATGTCACAGACGAGTGCAATTGGAAACCGCCGAAATCGAATCAGCACATCGAACAAGTCACGCTGCAACTTTGGCCCCTTGTGTATCATGTCGTTCAAGCATACGCCTTCATGCTTCGCTGATGCGTCAAACACGATGCGAACTTCAGTCGTAGTCTTGTCTGGACGCACGATCGGGAAATGTGGCAGATACCAAACGTCTCCTTCAGCTTTCCCTACGATGGAAGTTGATGACTCTATCTTTGAGACGTACCCTTCCTTCGTGTAGTCCTCTTCAGTTTTCGAATAGGTACTTCCTATGGTAGGATCTCCCTTCAGCCGGTTTTTGGTGTTCTCCTGAGCTGTGCAGTAATTATCAGGTAACTCTTGTCTGTTCTTCCATGGCATCGATACTTCATAATGACCATCCTTTAAGTTCACCGACTCTTCTACTTGTGCGACTGCGCTCTTCTCCTCTTCGGTATGACTCGTCGGACGCCTTACGGTTCCGGATGCTTCGATGTCCCAGAAATTACGTAGTGTAGTGTTTAGCTCATGATATGCTTGCTCTGCGAAGAAGGTGACGTTGAAATTGGCGGAGCGATTCTCATTTTCACGTGCTCCCCCAATGCACGTCCACCCTAAAGGAGTCAATCTGGCAATCGGCTCTCCGGGGTATCCTCGTACATCTTTGAGTGAGTGGTGTAGTTCTGCAAGATCTATTCCGATGAGCAAGTCGACGAAAGATCGAGGGCTGAGACTTGGAAATGGGAATCCTTGCAGACGTTTCCACTTGGCAGATTGCGACTTCCAGTCGACAGGAAATAAGTCTCCAGTCACTCTTTTCACGGTGAACGCTGAAACTGTTGTGTCGGTCCGTCCATCTAGGCTTTTGAGTTGAAACTCCACTGGCACTGTTTGAAAACTGCTCTCTTGTCCGCTCAGCATGTTGACTGAAACGCTGGGTACTTTGCCATGCATCCCAACTGGGAAGCCACGTCACTCTTGATGTACGTCTTCGTGCTGGCATCGTCAAGTATAGCATTGATGATCAGCTTACGACTGCCGTTCATCACCTCCACTGGGACAGTGCGCAATGACACGACATGCTTTGTCGAATCGGAGTCTGTAGTCTTCATCGTCGTTGCATGTGTACGCTCTGCTCTGGTATCCTGCTCCCCCTCAGTGCCAGGAGCAGGCCGACTAGAGTGACTAGATCCATCTTCTGCTCTCGCATCACTGTTGTTTGTACTGTTTGAGGGACCATCTCGATGTAGTAGTAGGTTTTGATTTTCCCTGCAGCCATTAACACCGCACTGTCTGCCACGAATGCACTCGCTTCCTCTATGGTTGCATCTCAGACATCGAAAAATGCTCCGACACGTTTCGCTTCGTCCCATCGCTGAGTGATGCGCATCGCCTTGAAGTCATCACAGAGCCACACAGGATGGCTATCCTTCGTGCAAACCTTGCATGACGTCATGGGTCTTCTGTCCTTTGGTGTTTTTGTCTCTCCAAAGGATGCGTGCGAAGCATCTCTGTGTTTCGTAGCGAAACCTCGCAGTGACTCCGCAGCAACCGTCTGAAATTCAGCTTCTTTGATGATCCACTGGCGCAAAGTTTCAACACACTCTGGCTGATTGTGTTCGAACATCCATCGGTGGTAGTTCGTAACCATGCTCTCAGTCATCTTCTTCAGGATCTTTAGGTACAGTGACCCGTTGCCAAGTTCTTCAGTTCGTCCGGTGTCCTTCAAGTTGATGATCAAAACGTCTAGCAGATCTGCCAATCGGTCGACATCTTTCGCATTGGCAGGACGAGTCGGTCGCAACTGGTCTAATTCTTCGAAGTGCAGGTTCACTTGACGACGCAGTCCACCATATTTTCTCTCAAGAGTGTCTTTTGCTGCTTCATAAGCCAACCCCGAATGGCCTAGGCTTTCGACGATTCTCAGTAGATCCCCAGACAGGAACTTTTTGAGCTGCAACAGCTTGTATTCAGCGGTCACTGGCCCTATGTCCACACAAGCCATAAACGCTGCCTTCCAGCTACCATACATGTACATGTATGTTTTCTTGTCGCCATTAAAAGTCGGGATGAACACTCTTGTCAGTT
Organism: Phoronis australis; assembly: GCA_002633005.1. Lineage (NCBI taxonomy): Eukaryota > Metazoa > Phoronida > Phoronidae > Phoronis > Phoronis australis. The sequence goes on from NMRA01000664.1 coordinate 6,154, forward strand.
GCTTCCACATGTCTCTACCTATTTCATCGTCAGCGAGACCTTCATACACTTGGGTACCTTCAGTAGCTGTAAAAGGGCCTTGGTATAGACGGGATGAAACCTCCGGCAAGGGGGGGATGTGTTGTGTTTTGCTTTATTTTCGACTTTAAAAGCGTGTTGTGGGGGCCGGGAATCATACTGTTCTGCTTTGTCAACAACCGATCTTGTTTCACTAGCGCATGTCTCAAACTGACTCTCCGCCCTGTCAAATTCTTTTTCATTTTTTTCAGTCTCTTTGTTTATTTTGTCTACGTTTGCATGATCACCACTTTTGGCATACAAGTCTGACAGGCGGGCCAGGACGTCTATTACGCTCTCATATGCGTCTACGAGATGATTTTCAGTGTTTTGAATTCACTAAGTTTGTGTAAGTGTCATACAAAGACTCTAACAACTGATGGCGACGTCTGGTAAATAGTGATTTACCTTTGGCTTTCGCCATTTTTAGTTGGGTGGTCTCTTCGTCCGAGTCTGCCGGAACATAGGTCTGGCGCTTACGACCCATTTTAATTCGTCCACAGTTCTTTTAACGTTGTAACCTTGCTCTGCTACCAATTCTCTGGCCTCACGATGACCAAAGACAACAATAATAATCTATTTCAACGATACATTTTCCGACAACAGTTTGATCAAACTATGACAATATGGCGGACTCAACTACGCCCCCAGCCGCTAAAAGGCAGCACTAAAATAGCACAACTACGCCCCCAGCCGCTAGAGGCAGCACTAAAATACTTCTATACAACAAAGAACACTCGGAATAAAGGCGATAGCGTGATTAGATTTAATAAGTTGATTAAGTGAACTAAAATGAAGTAAATAAAGTAAATGAAGATATAATAAAATAATACTTGTACTAATTTAACTAAAGTCTCTATAACATCTTCATTATGCCCGTTGTTATAATAAATATATAATGACGAGCACTTATCGGCAACGGTCTGATGTACGCAAGGTTCTATATCCATGCGACCTGCTGTCATATCCAACAATGACACAACAAAGGAAAACAATGATAGGAACGATGGGCTGAACACATGCGATGAGTTGCCACGGACAGTGGTGGAGTTTGTCTTGTTACTCGAATGTTTTTATAGAACTGCAAACCCGGTATTTCGTTAGGAAAATTTCTGCGGTCTTTTGTTTTAAGTCGTGGGAAAATTGCGGTCATGCCACCAAACTTATCATTCATTTGATATTAAAATGCATTGCATGAACACTTGATCAACAGAAAATCTGACTTGAATATTGTGAAGAAATACCCATGAGGAAATTGCATGGTATAACAACTGTTAATCAAAATAACCTACATTTGTTGAGTTCATGTCTAACCCTGTTCACTGTTGAGGATATAATTGGCGTTTTACAAAATGGAGCCATGTATGGTATTTAGGGGTTCTATAGCCCTAAGTGGTAAGTAGAAAAACGTTCAAAACATTCAGGAGGAACTAACTTGTTGGAAAATATCGAAAAACATGAAGGACAATCGGATTTTACGGTGCTCACGCATCGATCTCAGATATATTAAAATTTCTCATTTTAGTGCATTTGAGATGAAAAAATGTATAACTAATAAACTGGCTGACAAAGTTTTTATTTATGCAATGAAAGTAACATGTTTTGTCAAAATTTTGGCTAAGATTCATTATCATAGCAGTGGGGGCAGATTTTATACAGCAGTGTACTGAACATAACCTCTAAATGGCATAACGTGGGGCAGTGTAGTAAAACTACTAAATGAGGGTGGTAAATCGGAATCGTGTTTCCAGGCATCTGTGTAACAATGTATAGGCACCACTAAACAATGCCAAGTCAATAATAAATCAATAGCTTTCATTCAAGGAAAAATATAAACAGTTAAAACTTGACAGTTTTTATACCATGAAAACATGGCTGCGAAGCCGTAAAATGTGTTTGAGCCTATAACTTTAGAAAAACGCAATAATTTGAGAAAATATTTTACCGCTGTTTGTGGATCCAATAGGGCTACCTATGTGCCAAGTTTGGTGAAAATGGGCTGACCCCCACCTTGCCTCCCATGGTTGGTGTTCTCGTGGACTTGTACTTAATACTGATGGTTTCAACAAGAGGGGCCCTATCTTTCACTTCTTATTGTAGTGTGCTTGTGCCTAGTAAATGTATTGTTACAAACACCTTGGGACGTTAAATTGACAATCAGAACACTCCTTACACTTTTGCCTAAAAAATCTAAAAATTTAGTACAAAGCATTTAAAAACTGGACTTCCATTACTAAGAAACTAGCGCTCGCCCTGAAGTAGTTGATCGTTTATTTAGATAATTTTTGAAACTGAAATATCCTTGCATTTACACTGTTCCCTATAAACATTTGTTTCAGAGTTAATAAGTCTGAGATTTGCAATAAAATGTCAATTTGCTTTCACATTCAATTCAATTATTTTTGTTTTATTTCCACAGTATAGTTATGTTTCTTGTTATAAGTTGCATTACAGTGGCGGATCTAGGATACCTTAAGGAAGGGGGCGCAACATGTTGTCTCGGGGAATTGGGCAAAGCGCTGTTGCTGTTCCATATTGCTTGCGAGGGGTGGCAGGGCCCCCTGGGTCTCCCCCCCCTCCCCCATAAATCCGTCTATGCATTCCGTTGGTGACAAGGAGACAATTATGCCAGGTATCCGTAATTGTTCAATTTAAATCAATATGATCAAGTTTTGCAGTGTGAAAGACGATAAAAGTATCCGCCATGCAAGAAACTGGGTGTGAACTGGAACCAGCGCGAACCGATTTATTTTTTGCGACGCGAACCGTTTCCGACTCGGAGCTAGTGTTGGCCAGGCGCATTTGGTGGACTGTCAAGCGTGATTTGCAATTTGAGAAAGTGCCATGGCAACTGAGAAAAAATATTAATCACCAGTACCCTCAATATGCATTCGGTGGCTGTTATAGCTTGTTTAGTCGCCAGATGGCGTTATTATTAACACGTTTTTACCCATGATGCTCTTCCGTTACGGCTGCTTACTGTAGTTTGGGATAATTAATATAGTACTCAGTTATCTATTAACATCAGTGTTATTCCCAAAGTTATCACAATTGGCGACGAGAAAAACAAACCAATGGCAATGCACGGACAATGTAAGGAATATAACGCGGACACTGAAAACTGGAATAATTATGTGGAGAGGCTGAACTTTTATTTCGTTGCAAACGACGTGGAATCCGATGACAAAAGGAGGGCGATTTTTCTGACTACGTGTGGCCCAGCCACTTATCAAACCATACGGAATCTGATACAACCAGCAAAGCGCGGAGATAAGACATTCACAGAACTCATCGATGTGTTAACGGAACATTATGCTCCCAAGGAAAATACCATTGTTTGCAGGTACGTATTTCACTCAGCCCAACGCTCCAAGGACGAATCGATTACTCAGTACACGGCACGTTTGCATCAAACAGCAGGAAAGTGTGAATTTCAAGTTGGTGAGACACTTGAGGATATGTTGCGTTATCGGTTGGTCTGTGGTGTACAAAACCCAGACATGACATTTTCTAAGGCACTAGAAATGTGCACGGCACTGGAAACGGCTGTCTGCAATGTGGGACTAATAGGTGGGACAGTTGGTAGCACACACTAGGTTCAGGGTCAAAAGCGGAAGGAGAACGAGAAGCAGAGTCAGACGAAACAGCAAAGTCAGACAAAAGTGTGTTTTCGCTGTGGTGGAAAGCACGAACCAGAGGCATGTAGGATTCAGGAGGCGGAGTGCCATAGGTGCGGTAAGAAGGGTCACCTACGAAAGAAATCTTTTTCAGCACCCAAAACCACAAAGCCAAATGGTAAGAGCACGTATCATGTGTCCAAGTCTCAGAACCTGCTAAACAAAGTCCATGGGCAAGAAGGTGGAGAGTCTCCGATCGTCACGACTTTCATTATCCATGGTAAACCTCTCCAGTTTGAGGTAGACAATGGCTCTCCCAAGACGTTGATTAGCCAGGAAAACTTTGACAATCATTTTGATGGTGTAAAATTGATTCATGCCAGTGACAGTTTGTACTCATATACAAAGTCACAAATTAAACTTAGGGGCAAAGCTACGGTACATGTCAGTGTAAATGGTAAGTGGTATGACTTACCATTACTAGTTGTTCGGGAGAACGTTCCAAACTTGTTGGGGCGTGACTGGTTACATATGTTACTAGGGCCTAAATGGAAAAATAAAGTCATGAATGACTGGGAATCAGTGAACAAAGTGTTAACAAGTGATCTGGATGATCTGTTGACCGGGTTTACGAATTTGTTTGCGGACGAACTTGGTAACTTGACAGGTGAGGTGGCTAAAATCCACATGCCCGCTGATGCGCGTCCTCAGTTTTTCAAAGCCCGACCCGTACCATATGCCTTACAGCCACGAGTGGACGATGAGGTAGATCGTCTGGAACAGTCCGGTGTCATCGAGAAGGTACAATTTTCTGAATGGGCCGCGCCCATAGTACCGGTTGTGAAGTCTAACGGTAAGATACGCAATTGCGGAGATTTTCGCGTCACTGTCAATAAGGAAGCACTGCTTGATAAGTATCCCATTCCGAAAATCGACGAAATACAGGCGAAGCTGGCGCAGGGTTGCCAGTTTAGTAAGCTCGATATGAGTAATGCTTATTTACAGATGCCGGTCGATGGAACTTCACAGAAGTATTTGGTAATTCATACCCACCGTGGGTTATACAAATATACGCGGTTACCATGTGGGGTTCATTCCGCCCCAGGTATTTGGCAACGCGCCATCGACAACTTTTGCAAGGGGTTGCCGGGAGTAGTCGTCTATCTTGACGACATAGTTGTGACGGGCAAATGTCGGGAAGAACACTTGGCGAACTTAAAGGCAGTGTTACTCAAACTTTCAGATGCCGGTCTGAGACTAAATCGTGAAAAGTGTAGCTTCTTACAGGACGAGATCGTCTATCTTGAGCATCATATTGACAAAGAGGGGCTTCACCCTACTGATGATAAAGTTGCAGCTATTCGCGATGCACCGGCTCTGAAAATGTCTCAGAATTACGTGCTTATATTGGAATGGTGAACTATTATTGCAAATATTTCCGAGATGCATCTACGCACTTAGCACCGCTCTACAGACTGATACAGAAAGGTGTTCGTTGGTCATGGACAGACAAGGAGAACACGGCTTTCGAGCTGTCCAAAGATCTGTTGTCTTCGGACACGGTACTGACACATTATGACCCGACCCGATTGTGCTTGCTTGCGACGCGTCTCCCTGTGGTCTCGGGCGGTTATCTCTCACATAGACAGTGATGGTTCAGAGCACCCTATTGCTTACGCATCTCGCACCTTAAACACTGCAGAAAAGAACTACAGTCAACTGGACAAGGAGGGTGCCGCAATCAGTATTTGTACGGACGTACATTTTGTTATTGAGTCGGACCATAAGCCACTGATGGGAATTTTTGGAACCGACAAGGCTATCCCGCAGATGGCCTCGGACCGTTTGAAACGGTGGTCGCTCATTGTGTCCGGAAACAAATACGCGATTCGGTACAAACCGGGAGCGAAGCTGGCCAATGCTAATTGATTTAGCAGGTTGCCTGTTCGCGAATCTCCGGCTCGAGTGGAGATGCCAGGCCAAGTGAACTGGGTGAAGGAGACTTTGTAAACCACTTCTGCGAACATGCGTAATTTGAAACGATTGACAACCAGAGACAGTGTATTGTCCACTGTACTGCATTATGTGAGATTCGGTTGGCAATCTAAGGTGACTGATGAACGTTACCAACCGTATTATGTTCGTCTCGATAAACTTAGTGTAGATAATGACTGTGTCTTATGGGATTGTCGTCTTGTTGTAGCCCAGTCACTCCGTTCTCATGTACTGCATGAGCTACACGAAGCTCATCTGGGAATTTCGAGAACAAACTTGGCGAGAGGTTACATTTGGTGGCCAAAAATGGACAGCGAGACAGAAATGATAGTTAAATTTGTTCGAACTGTCAGCATTGCAGGAAAATGCCTGCTGAAGCTCCACTACAGCCGTGGGTGGAACCAGGAGAACAGTGGGAACGTCTGCATCTTGATTATGCAGGTCCTTTCGAGGGAAAGATGCTGTTAGTAATAATCGATGCAAAATCAAAGTGGATTGATGTACACGTGAACAGTTCTTCGTCATCCGCTGCGACTATCGAAAGCATGCAAAAATCGTTCGCAGATCATGGTGTGCCACGTTCGGTTGTTAGTGAAAATGCATCATATTTCTGTAGTGAAGAGTTTCGTGACTTCTTGAACGGCAATTTGGTGAAACAAATACTTGTGTCTCCCTACCACCCCGCGTCAAACGGACCGGCCGAACGGGCCCTACAGGTGGTCAAGGACGGACTTCGTAAGATCAAAAGTGGGGCTCTATCTACAAGATTGAACAAGCTGCTTATGTGGTACAGCTTAACCCCACATAGCACAACTGGTGAACCACCTTGTGACCTGTTGTTCCGTAGGAGAATGCGGTCTTGTCTAGACATCATGCGACCCGCGCAAAAATCCGAGAGGCAATGGTTGCAGAAGGACTACCATGATCGGAACAATGCTCGTGGCGACCGCGTATTCAATCCAGGTGATAAAGTACTTGTGAAAAGTTTCGGTACTGTTGGTGAAAAATGGCTTAAAGCCACTGTTATTGCGTCTTCTGGGCTGGTGTCGTATCAGGTCGAATTGTTGGATGGTTGTGTTATGCGACAACACATTGACCATATATTACAGGTGTTGGAGACTGACGTGCGTGAAGCCGTGATTCCGAAGTCTGCCGTGGTGGAACCTGCAGTGATATCTGATGGTGTGATTGTACCAAAAACATTCGCAAAAACTGTGGAAACTCCAACTGGTCGAGTCAACAATGAACATGTTACATCTCCAGAGACTTTAACGGAGCCAGCTGTGGCGGATAAACCGCTGCCTGCACCCAGAAGTTCGTTGAGGGTTGTAAAACCACGGGTTCCGCTGGATTTAAGTGTAATTAAGATGGAACGTTGCAAAATGCATTTGTGGTAGTGACTTTTGATTAAGTTGACACTTGTGGTTGCTAAAGTATTTAACCTTGTTTGCTACATACATGTATGGTCTGGACTTAAGGGGGGAAGTGTTATAGCTTGTTTAGTCGCCAGATGGCGTTACTATTAACACGTTTTTACCCACGATGCTCTTCTTCCGTTATGGCTGCTTACTATAGTTTGGGATAATTAATATAGTACTCAGTTATCTATTAACATCATTGTTATTCCCAAAGTTATCACAGTGGTACAGTGGATAGTGTGATTTATCTCAATCATTTCTGATCATTCAAATTAGAAGCCAGTTATGTCTAAGCAACAGAATAAAATAAGATTTAACAACACCGGATGAACCCATGAAACTACAACAGGTGGTTTAGGCAGTTCCAATAGGAGTGGACCTGTGTTTTTTAACCAAGCAACACGTATGATCCCGAAATGACAAAAATGAGAAGGGGTTTAGCCCACAAAACCGAATTAAGGTTTTTATGAAATTATGAAATTATGGAATATCTCAATCGCATGGATAGCCTCTTGCTGGCCTCTACCAATGACCCACCTCCGTGTTCAAGTGAAAGGCGACACGACGAGAATTGACTTAAATCATCAAAATAGGACTAGATTTCATTTTAACGCGAATACACGATGCGCTTTTGACCTATTCATATACATTTAAACGACATTAGCATTGAATTTTCTTAAAGAATATAGTGCTTTATAATCCTTTTCAGCCCAAAGTTTGGAGAAAATTTGAACCCTCCGTTCGACGTGCTCTAAACCATCATGCACAATTTACGTTTAAGAGGGCTTTAGGAAACCTTCGGGGAGAGATCATTTGTCAAGCACCAAAAGAAATCTAAAATGCAATTCAGTGTTTATTTATTCTAATTAACCATGGTATTATTGATGCATCAATGGGGGGTTGTAGGGAATCAGGACCGGCTCAAATCATCAAAATTTTGCTTAGTAGGCCCATCCGTTAAATTGCTCCATATTCCCATATCACAACATGCCAGGGGATATTCCAAGTGTGTCCCGAGTTCTATGCGTCCCGGGATGTATGCGTATCGCGTTTTCTGAGTCCCGGTTTATGCATAGCGGAATTCTACTATTATGTGGCCTGGGATCTGTTGAGATAGTCCCTCTTTAAAGAATGCCCTAGCTGCATGGATTTGAACTGAAGCATACGGACGTGTTATTCAGTGGACTACATGTGCCTCGATGCTTCATTCAAATACACGCAACCCGGACAATTTCTCCACGGAGACAGAGGTTACTTTCACAACGGGTTCTATGTGTCCTTGGTAAGCCCTCGACCAGCCAAGAATATCAACATTTGATCGCTCTTTGCGATAAAACCTAAGTCTTGCAAGCTAAAGGCGTATTTTCAATATCCAGCTTGAATTCGAAAATTCCATGGGTCATTGTTTGATTTGACAACGAGCCAGGTTAGACGATAGTGCGATAAACTACACTTTGGTTTATTAATTGTCGATTTTGGACGTATATAAGGATCCAAAAAGCCCCGAACCATTGCCATGTGGACCTAAATTGGCGATCATGGCTAAATTTTCCAAACCAGTCCACTTAACGCGTGGTTTGTATGGTATAAGACCGAAACATGCAAAACCCGGGACATTTGGAAACCAAAATACACAAAATAAGCTACGTAGAACCTATCGCACTTATAATCCAATATTCAGGGTAGAAATAACGCATAGAACCCGGAACGCAACACTACGCTGCCAACACGCAGCCCGAAGGTGCACTAATTCTAAGGTTCACAACGTGTACTAGTCCGAAGGTACCTTGCTACGAAGGTCTACTACTATGGACTATGACACGTCCTTCTCAAAGTGGTGAAAGAGCCAACAGTTGAGATTTCCCAGAAATGAAAAACGATGAAAATCGGGTGTGCGACCGCATCAACTAACCGGCTTCGGTCGGGCGAGTCTACTCTTAGAATTAAAACCTTTTCTTGGAAATTTAGTAGGTTGAAGTATTGGTGGTTGTTTGATGGGGAAACATAACATCCATTCATTGGCCCTGCAGGAGCTGCCAGAACCTGAAGACGAGGACATTGTTATACTTTAGAATATTGTGCAGGCTACGTAACAACACCATCATATTACTTTCGTGATTTTACACTGTTTTGTGATTAGTTGAAGACTGGGACAAGGATGGTTCTTAATGTGATCCAAATATATTACTTATCATTCATGTTTGTATGAAAACAATATTGTAACATCGGAGACTCACTTTTCTGCATTTACAGGTGCAGTAGGCCTACGTGGTTTTGTCACATTTATGAAAAAGTTCTTTTCCTGCTGAAAAAGACCCTGATTTGATGGGATACTCGAAAGACTTGTGCCTGTTGTTTGCGTATGCATGAAGAAAGTTAGTGTTTTGTCTTATTCTGTTCACCCAAAGCATCAAGAGATCCGTCAATATCCACAGGACCTAAAACGTAACTCTAGATGTGCGAGCTTGTTAGGTTTTGGATGCATTTAAAAACCAACCACAGTTTGTACAGCGGCTCAAAAAATACCTTAAATTCCCCCTCTTTCAACAAACAGGGGAGTGCAAACGGTAAAGTCGAGCCTTCGCGTACAGTGTACATGTACATGTACAATATTCCGTGAACTATTATGGATTAAGGCAAAAGCCTTCAAACAGAATCGGATCCCAAAGAAATAATTTCAATGTTATTAGAAATTACCCGTTTATATTGAACTTTTACCAGATACCCCCGTGATCAGTGACGACTGATCTTAAAAGGTAAACATCAACAACACGTGCACCCGTTGTCGAACACCAGAAAGTCGGGCACACTTGTTTTAACCAAAACCTAACGCAGTGTAACAGGGAAACCTTCGCATTATGACCTTTTAGAACAACTTTCATCAACGTGTATTTTAATATAGTAACGATTTATTTCCATGTTCACACTCAGAAAAAAATGACACTTTGAGTGAATTTCGCAGAAGATTTTCTACACATCCTGTACAAAGTGCAATTTATCGCCGTTTAGTGCGAACAGTAAACGATACGGCATATTTTCTCAACTGCGATTAAGACCGCAAAATTGCACTGAAAACGTAACCTGTTCAAGCATAAAATTAATGACACTTCCTCAATAGGTTTTGTTGCAACATACATGTAGGTACACAAGTTATGCTGCCTCCCTGGGTTTAACCCCCATCTCTTCTAAACACAAAAAAACAGTTCGTGTATAGCCTTGCGGAAGTGGGATGCGCCTCGTGAGTCGGATGTGGTGGCAAGGATGAAGTTTTGTGACCACAGAATGTCGTGGAAATCAAATTAGGTTCACCCCAAGCAACATTCTCACGTGGCGTTTAGATTTTATGTGAGTATGCATTGAATGTCGATAGAATGCGAAATCCCACCAGTACCGTGTGCACAAAGAAACTAAAGCATGGGCGGCGCACCATAGGGAGCTGGGGTGGGGGGGGTGGCTAGACGCCCCAATTTTTTCAGTGTTGCTGTGCCCATGGTCTTTGGCCGGTGTACAACAAGGGGCCTGGGATGGTCACTGAACCAGAACCCCGTTACCAACCTGAACATCAAAAACACAACAGTTAATGCTCATAAATTGTACAAACATGACTAAACTGCTCTAATATACACTGAATAGAAGCAAGTATTAAGTTTGTGGACGCATTTTATACAATCATGTTATAGACTATTTAGTGTTGCTTTAGTTGCACGTATTATCACAGCTTTGAAATATTTTGAAAGGTTTAGAAAACTTCGAACACAAGCATGGGAATTTTGATTGAACAAAGTTGGTTCCATCCTCTCCAAAGGAGTTCTCATGACGACCATGAAGAGACAACGACTGCAAGACCTTGCAAAAAGATTGGATATCAAAATGTAACTCACGGCTACCAAGATAGCAACACTCAGGGAATATAACGCCCTCATAGCTCTCTTTGTGGCCAACTTAGGAAACAGTTCACCGTTCGACTTTTTTATATTACGTGACTCATGTGCCGCGACAGATTACAAATATTTCTGTAAATGCGTCAGGTCAATGAAAGATTACCGTTGTCAGTATATATGTCATGACATTATCTTCAGTAGGTTGACGGTACCGCTTTTTTCTGTTTCCATTCGGTTTTGATTGCTAAAGAGTACCAATAACAAAGTAGCATGATTGAATGAGTCGCGTACAATGTATTGCGATGGGTAGCGAACACTTGGCGTTTTGGTGAGCTTCACACGTAGATGGAACACAGCCCCGGTCTTGACATGTTTTTGAAAAAATAGTAAAACAAATAACACCACTTTTTAGTAAAATACACACTTTTCAACTAAAAAAATACACAATTCTCAACTAAAAAAAAAAAAAGAAATTCTTAACACGGGAGAGTCAAGGCGGCTGTGAAGCAGGTTCTGGTGTCAAATTTTCAATATTAGCTGTGATCAAATAAGACAAGAACAAAAACCACCACTCGGTGTGGAGATTAAGGATTTTATTACACTTTGGCGGAAGATACTTCATCTGTTTTGGATGAAAGTGCAACAAACCATTTGTGCAAGCGTATTCATCAGCATACTTAACACTGCAAAGGCTCTTGAAAAGCGGAAAATGACATGTACACGTACTTAACACACCCGGACTCTAATTGCACGCCTCGACACACGTTGACCTCCTTAAGGCCGGCAAGGATATGCATCATTAATTCAGCTTTGTACATGGAGGGAAGAAATCAAACTTATGCAATAATTCTGTTAGTCCTACACACTATGTCTAGATAATCCTTACAACTTTTACATAGGCAAGTTTTCCTTTAATGCAAACATTGGGAATAAAAACGATCACGGTATCTATATTAACGGAAGTTTATCAATCGGTTCTGTTTTGATTTTCTCAGTTCTCATTACTGGCTTTTCACTGACGCGCATAATGTAGCATAGGCGGATTTAGAGGGAGACACAGCCCCGCTCAGGAGGCCACAAAATGTGTGGCAGTGTTAGTGTTGGTGTGGTCTCTGAATTCGTCTGTCGGCACTAAGTACATGTAATGCGATGCAAAGAAGTTGAACATCAGGACTGTATCATTTTCCATTGGTGCAACATGGTAGAGATCAATACTAATTATGTCCTCACACTATAAGTAACTTGACTTTTAATTTCAAAAAATAAAATATTCAAAATGTTTCGAAAATTTTTTACAGACACAGTTTTGAACAGGCTTTTAGACGATGTTTTGTTTTATTTTTCACAACATCCCGTTTTTTAAATTATATTGGGTTTTCTGATGGCGCTGTTCCGTTTTTGACGGATTTTTCCTGAATTTGTCTTGGTTTAACTTCTATTGAACATTGATATATTTCTTATTAATTTCTCTAACATTCATTCGTCATACATGACGGCCGTCATGAACACCATCACCGTCACCATCGCAATCAGCATCATTATCATCAACTTCATTCGTTGTCAGTCGCTTTTCATTCAGTGTTGCAAGAGTCGCTCTCCAGATGAACTTTCAATTCTTTCTCAAGCGCATATTTTGCATCACGAGACCCAAGTCTCTCAGTGTCGCTGCTCTTGTTGCAGCCTTGGAAGTTATGCACGTTATCGTTACTGATGTCAAATTTTCTTTGGAAACATCCCCGCCTTCAGTTGTCAAACAATTTTGCCAAGTCTCACTTCTATGACCAATTTTATTTGTTTTTTCGGTTGTTCGCCACATCATCTAAATGCTACCGCTCTTTGACATGCAGTTGACAACCATGTAGCATTGTAATCTCCTGTGCGACAAAGTCATAATTTACCGCTCAGCTAAGAAGAGAAAACGTGACATTTTATGGGTTGTTTTGGCACCAGTAATTTCTCGTTTTACTATATGACATCCAAAAACGCTGTCGTCTATTTTGGGTGTTATCTCTCCCGTTTGACAAAAACAAAAACGCTGTCGGAACTTGTTTGTTTGTTGCGGCTAACGTTTCAAACTTACGTTTTCTTAGACCCAGAAGTCCCGCTTTTCAATTTATATGTTCTGTTTTTTTGATTTTTGAATATTGACCGTGGCAACTATGCAGCAGGTGTTCAAAAAACATTGTCTATTTATGTGCCCACATATATTTATATGTGGACGCATTATGTCGGCATCTCTGTCAGTCCGGCGTCCGGCGTCCGCTGCTCTATCTCCGAAACCGTTTGACATATCACCATGGAATTTTGCACATGTGTTTCTTTTTATGGATGGGACAGGATAAGGGAACTTTCGATTGGACCCGACTAACGGTGTTTCCCCCAGTGGCAATTTTAGTTTTTCAGACGTACCTCAGTATCTTCACTGAAAGGTCCTCGACGTTTATTTATATGGCATATATGCATCTATTAATGAGATGACGCTATCCCCTGATTTCAGATGTAGTCGACGTAGTTTACGCCACATAGTGGTCATTTTTATTTTTTTCGAGTTTTTTGCTTGGCGTCCACCCCTCTATCGACCAAACCGCGCTAACGATGATTGTAAAAATTGGCAAGTAGAAGACGGCTGACGATGATTTTCCAACGTCTTTGACAACAGTGGCGCGTGGCAGTTTTTTTCTTGTGCCCATGGCTGTACCTGTATCTCCTAAATCGTTTGCAGTATATTTACTAAATTTAGTAAGTAAGTGTATTTGTTTAATGGTAGCAGCAGACGAGGAGAACTTTTGGACGGATCAGAGTGTTGGTGTACCCGCTGGTGGCAATTTATTTCGTATGTTTACCTCTGTGTCTTCAAAGGTTGGAGACGAATTTTTATAAAATTTGGGATAAAGGCACGTATTNCTTGGCGTCCACCCCTCTATCGACCAAACCGCGCTAACGATGATTGTAAAAATTGGCAAGTAGAAGACGGCTGACGATGATTTTCCAACGTCTTTGACAACAGTGGCGCGTGGCAGTTTTTTTCTTGTGCCCATGGCTGTACCTGTATCTCCTAAATCGTTTGCAGTATATTTACTAAATTTACTAAGTAAGTGTATTTGTTTAATGGTAGCAGCAGACGAGGAGAACTTTTGGACGGACCAGAGTATTGGTGTACCCGCTGGTGGCAATTTATTTTCTATGTTTACCTCTGTGTCTTCAAAGGTTTGAGACGAATTTTTATAAAATTTGGGATAAAGGCACGTATTAGAGAGATGACGCAATGCACCCGTTTTCAGAGGGATTCGATGTAGTTTGCGCCACCTGGTGGCCATTTTTACTCTTTTCGAGTATGTTTGTTGGCGTCCACCCCTCAATCGACCAAACCGCCATAACGATGATTATGAAAATTGGTATGCATGTTCTTACTATGAAGAGGCACGGCTCCAGATGATTTTCCGATGACTTCGACTTCTGTGGCGCATCCTAATGAAAGATTTTTTGCGCCTAAGGCTGTATCTATTAAACCGTATGCTGGATCTTTATCAAACTTAGCAAATGTATTTATGTGATGTTGACAACGGACGACCACGATTTTCGGACGAATCCGACTACCGGTGTGCCCTTAATGTCATTTTATCAGCGAAGACTATAATGCAATAAAACAATGGCTGAAATAAATCAAACTGTCGTGGACTAAAACGGGTTTTCATCAAATTGGCTTCCGAAATTGTATTCTGCGTGAACAAAAATGTTATTGACATTGATTTCCGAAGAAATACAACAAATGTTAGACAAAATGCCATTGTTTCTGTTGTGCTTACCCAGGGAAGTTTGTTAAGTGTTAACTATTGGTTTATGACATGTGAGCGCCTACAAGAGATTGCAAGATTGCATAAAAATAAAAACTTGTTACCTGATCCTGGAAACTCCATTCGTCGGGAGCTGATGATGTACATGTACGGGGTAGATTTTTGACTATACCAAGAAACTGCTCCTGTTAATAAAAAAACAATGGAAGTCACACAGGAACACATTATAAATTCGAGCAGACATTCATCTATTTGATACATTTTCATTCAAACAATTCGAGAAAGGAGGCGTTAAGTGTGTGAATTGCTTCCTTCCATGTGGCAAATACTATGCAAACATGACATATCATGTCGCTTTCCTAAAATACACTGTATAACAATGCTACATTTCTCGCACTGGCATTCGAAGTAAATTGTAACAGTTGCATAAAATGTAACAGCTTGTTACATTTTAGGAGAGACCTGCAATGTAATATGTAACAGTGACGTAAAATGTAACAGTTGTTAATTTTAGGAAATTGATACATTTTACGTCGCAGATGTATTAGTGCCCCCACGGAAACCACATTGGGTAGGATGTAGCAAGCCATTACATTTAAAACAAAGTTAATTATAAATAAGTTATTTCGGAAATCTTAAAACAGGAAGAACAGAGATAGGCCAGTGTATATTTAAATTAACGGGTCTCCATGTACAGTAGCTGGTTGGCTGGCTACAAGATTTGCAATTTTGTGTTACGGTGGTGACAAGATAAACGCCAAATTGGTTATTCTGAAGATATTATAGACTTCGATTGGTGCGAGCGGCATCTCAACTTTCGACACAAAATGGGGTTCCTGATGGTGCTGCTCTATATTAAAATGCCTTCTTAATTAAAGTCCGGGGCTTGCTGTGATACCGTATGTTGGTGTTTATCAACTATATCTGTGTTTCAGATATTAAAATGAATATTTTGCCACCATAGTGGGCCTTTAATTCTGGTAACTTTATTCTGTCGATATATTGCTTTCATTTTCATCTCATTCGGTTATTGTTTTTCACATTGATAGTTGTAACGTTTCGTATCTTCATTAAGACTTTATAAAACGCTATATTCTTATACAGTGAAAGCATTATAACAATCCGTTCCAGAAAAGATTTGACATGCCATTTTTATTTTAGATTTCCGAATTTTTGTGGTTGACATTTAACGTGGTATTTGAATGAAGTTGAATGATTGCAATTACGTGATTTGAAACATGGCAACTTGCAATTACTGTCAAATGTAAAAAGCAGACACACAGTGACATGCTTCACTACTAAACAATCGGTTATAAATATACTACTTTTCATACATAACAATATTGTCTTGTTGTCGATGTTATTTATGTACCAAAAACAGGTTATGTCCGGTAAGGGCCTTTTACCATTTGCAACAAAATAGTTTTTGTCGTATACGACTTAGATTTCTTGGCATTTCTTTGAACTTTAATTAACAGACACACAAATGCCTAGAACAGCTCAGAGAATGTCATGCAAAATTGTACAAAATTGACATTTCCGTTTCTAATGCAAGTGAAGAAAACAATAACAGAAAAGGACGGATTGAAAATGGACGTTTTTTTCTGGATCAAACCCATGCTCTAATGTGGGGCTCTGAGTGAGGGAAGTCGGTACTTATACCTTTACTACTATTAGATGTTACGTGATTTCAGGTTTTAAGCGGGGTCGGTAAATAAACTTAGACTAACGATTTACAATAAAATATTCTAAATGTTTCTGGAAGGAGACCAGAATTTCCAGGACTTTAAACTGGTGTACACTTTGATACTGTTTTATAATAGTTGGTGTTTTGTAGCAATTACGTGAACATGTGAAAACATGAGGAGAAGATATAAAGAGGCATTATCTGAGAAAGCAAAATCACGAAATGTTGGTGGAGTCACTTTCACAAATTAAATTGATACTCAGCACATCACTCTGTGCTCTTATATGAATGACTAAATCACATATTTTTACTTGGGTTGATTCTGTAAAATATAAAATAGTACCGTCCCCTGGGGCTTTTCTCTACACAGAGCAAGAACGTCAACAATAGCAAAATATGCAAACTCTAATGGAGCTTGTTGACCAGTGTGTGACTTTAAAGATTGTGATTATTTAAGCTAAAGTCATTACTGTCGTTTAATATTGATTTCGTCTAGCATCGGATTGGTTTTGAATTTCACCTCTTTCCGAAATTAGAAATCCGATTTTGAAAACGTGTAACGAATTTTCATTGAAAGAGCGATGTAGCTGAAAAGCAAAAACCTCCTTTGCTTTCAGCAATACCTCGTGGAATTATTCACACATTCCCGGCAATCTGACTTCATTCGTGGGCACTCTCTTCACAATGGCCAGTTGAAGATAACGTCTTATTACATTACAAAACTCACCTAATTATACACATCTAAACTCAAATCGAAAGTTTTTACTTAATTAATATTTTCCAATGAATACATTTTTAAATACCCCATTTTAATTGACCGATAAGAGTTTGACGGGTATTAAGAGAAGAGATCAGGTGCTGGGAATGTAGCATAATAAAGCAATTTGAGCAGATACGGGCTGTTCGTGCTCTTGAATATAGACAGCAAAGTGGTCTGTAGACGGCGATGAAAAAATGTGTTAACAAACTCTTACGAGAAGTGACTGAAATAGTTCCAATACCTGCGCTACATAAACACTTTGGAAGACGTAACAGAATAAAAAACCTCCTGAACAGACCTGGATTTGACAAGGTCTCGGCTGCTGAGCCTACGGTCCGACAGTGTGTCCCATTCACACAAGAACTTCTTGCCGTCAAAACACAGCACCTTATCAGATCATGGAAGGGAGAAGAGAAATGATCTTACAGCTCCAAGACGTTGACGCACAATTAGTTTAGTTGTCTTGGAGGAAATAAGAACTGAGAGTGAGAGCAATGTGACTTCCCGAAATGATCAGTTATCCATTGGTTTGAGCAATTCTGGATACTAGTCCTCTAAATTAACCAAAAGCAACATAGGAACGAGTTACTGCTGAATAATATGCATCACTATTGGGAAGCCATTGGTCCGTAATTCCTTTCATTATGACGACATTGACCTAAACACACTATGTTGGTATTGTTCGAGTCCGCTCTAAACGTTATCTTTCCAAACAGACCTGGCAATGACCTAATAGCTCAAACTCTTACGCGACAGCAATTGCTGTCCTCACGAACACTTCTACAGCACTTCTCACTTGTGAGTGTGCAACTAAACATTGTTAAAAAATTATAGATTATATGCCAGACTTGTACTCACTATTAAATATATTGCAGTGATTTGTACCTCCTGCAGAAAACAACTATTTACTTAGGAGATAGCAGAATTGTTAGAGGAAACAGCCAAGGCAAGACTTGTTCCTTCAAGTAACACGTGTAAGACAATGGATTAGTACCTAATATTTCAAGTGAGGTCTAACTTAATGGTTGATATTCTTGAAAACAACCGTCACAAGCTTTTTCATTTGACAAGAGCAACATGTTATAAAAAATCCTATGTACTGAGTTTCGCAATGATGAAGTTAGTTGTGTCATTCATGAACCTTTTTTCAGATCACTTTGTGAATTTAGATTTTCTGTATTTTGTGTCTCGATCCCTTTTAACCTCTATAAGCGGCTGGAAGACTTTCCTAAGGATTATTTTAAAAACCCTTCATCCCCTCACTCCATAATCCCTCGACGCACGACCCCCTTGACCCACAACCCCCACGACCCACGACACCTTCTACACACGACCATTGGCAACCAATGTATCTTTGCGCTCTTTACACATTTCATAACCATACGTTGCCGAAAGAGTTCTCCTTGAGACTTACCTATACGCGAATCTTCTTTGGCTGAAGTTTGGTGATTGAAATCAGAAAGTTACGTAATAACGTGTCCTGGATTAGTAAATGGGGCTATTCGACAATCTTTACATTGCAAGAGGGCGTGCGTGTACTAATGGTGATAGATTAAGCAGCCTCGATTTCACGAGCCTTTTAAATACATTGTGAAATTGCTTGCAGCCGGGTCAACTGAATCTGAGACAGCGTGAAGAGTGGTTGGTGCTTCTACGAGAGGAAATAAGCATGACCTTTTATAAAGGTAAGGTTTGTGACAATTTTAACATTTATTCCATGTTTAAAATACTGGTACCTGTTAATTGAGGTACTGGCCGACGTTCGCGGCAGTCGCCAGTCGGGATAATCATCGTTTCTTGTGATGTGTGTTACGATACTTGACGTAGCAATTTTCGTATATCAAAGCAGTATTATTCATGTTTGGAATGATTTCTAACAGATTTATCATTGACAGTTCCATCAATCAACGCTGAATGTTTTTGCTGTCAACTCGATATTTGTTAGTGAGGTAAGATTACAACCTAAGCCCAAAGGGTACTTGACAAATATCCATTAGACCATTTGTTTAATCCCTATCCTATGCCGTCCGGAAATCTATTACACGTTCACATGGAAATATATCATGTCTGCTTTCACATGACCTTTGGTTTTTAGGTTTGAACGCTAGTACCGTGAAGAGGAGATATGCATTGCTTCGGCAACCGTACCTGAAAATACAAAATTATTTGTAACAGTTGGCTGAAGGCGGCTAACCAGCAACATCTTCCTATCCAGTGCAGATCTGTTGTCAAAGTCTACTTTCTATGTCGGATATAAAGAACAAAGCCTTTGGAATGGGACAGCTATTTTTTAACAATGGTTTGTATGTTGTTTCGTTAATTTACTTATTCAGGTCCTAAGCAACTCATTGGGTGTAAATAATAGGTAATAGAGTACGGGAAAAAATGGTGAGGTAATTCTTAAACTTCATGAATTTTTTTCACGTTTCATGAAACTGTTTTTCTATCCACTGTCAACCCTTAAAAACATATTACATTCTGTAAACTCTTAACAACTGAGCAGTTTTCACTCATGCCTTAAAATTTTACAAGTTGTTTATGCAAACAATGGTGCCTCAGGATTTTTAAATACCCTTAATCAACAGAAAGATTATCGATCATTTTTATGTGACCCAAGTTTTCATATCCACTTTGATAAGAAAAATAAAAAATATGAGAAACGGTTTCCTCAGCCTTAGACCAGACGTGTTCTTCACAAACCCACGAGTCTTTAATCGGTGTTCATAATTGCTGAAAGTACGTGCATCAAAAATCCCACTGTTTGAAAATGGTAACAAATGTTTGGAGTTGCATCAAATAACCTGCATATTTTTAGACAAGTGATGAGACTAAAGCGTTGTTATGGCTAGGAATGAAAAAATAATTTTGTAGTTCTATAAAAATCATTACTTATATTAAATACAGCTATGCATTCCGGATATAGTTATTATTTTATTTTGGGTGAAATTGTAAAGCTGTTACCATATCATATTTTTGAAAAACAGGGGAAACGTTTTTATGCAACCTGACGTACTTAATTGTTCATGTTTCACTATTTGTTCCAAGTTCAGTAACATTTCAAGGCCACTTCAAGCTGCAACATAGACAAGCTTTGTTACTCCTTTCTCTTCCCACAGCATGTTGTCCACACACCAGCAGTGTTGCATGGCACAGTGTACAAGCCAGTGGTACTGGAGAATTTTTAATCGCAATAATAAGTTACCACACGAAAATGTGCCAGTGGACTGTTTGTGTGTGAAGAGGAACCATATCTGACTGATACACCGGCCAGCCTCATTGGTGAGGATGCCCTTTCACAGCCAATGAGTGGTGTGGACAACAATGGCTGATTTCCTTTCTTGGAAGAAACAAGAGGGACTGAACCTAAAGAACACTTAGTAACACTCTGGTCTAGTTCAGGGTCAGATTTTGAGCACAAAGAGAGTCAAGTGATATGATGTTTTGTTTACCTTCAATTATCTAATTGTAGATGTTACTGAGGCTGAATGAGGTTACGCAAAGGAAATCCACGTGACAAATCTGGACCTTTTTAAAGCCTTTTTATTGGGCCATTGAAACTCGATATCAGTGAAATGAAAAAGCATTTGATATAAATACCTGTCCTTTCTCTCTGAGCGACATTAATTTTTCCTTTCAGAAGAAAGGCTTTATACTAAAGGTAAAAACTTTTACAACTTGGTACGCATTATTTTGAGAATGACATCCAGGGACTGCATCGATTGTCTTATTGTCAGTAAAAAGCCCGTGAGTGTTACACGTTGATGATCGAATAAATTTTCATCAACAGGCAAATAAATACTCAATTTAAATAATCAAACCACAACATTTCTTCAGTTTTAAAGCCCCATACAGTGCAGTTGTGGTTCTTGTTTATAAAGCTGAAGTGATTACCGATTACACTAGCAATTGCAATTTACCTGTTGACCCATAGAAATTTCCGGCGATCAAAATGAAATATTTCCTTTGATTCCATTCGATTTGTTTATGTGTGAAACTATGTTTTTAGCTTTCTTAAGAAGGCTTTTGAACAGTTTTAAGTTTTATTTTAACTTGTCTAGAACAAAAGTTCCACATGTACATGTACGCAAAGTATGTTTTCAACCGTATTTAAGTGAATAAGAATCTCCTATGCACAAGATTTGAGAATAAATAGTAATCGATGTATTTAAAAATGGCAAACTGAATAACCCCATATACACAACGGAAGCACATTTTTGTTAAAAACAATTGTAGTTTTCCCAATGTAAAAGAGTTCGTAATCAGTGATATCAAAGGCTGTCTATCTGAATTAGAAGATTCAAGTTGCTCATGTTATTGCTGAAGGACTGCTTTTCACTTTGTTGCAAGGTACAACAGACGGTGAAGCGGCTGGTTTCAGTCGTTTTCTTTCACCTGTAACAGAGAAATATTAGCAAATTATAAAAGAAAACACAAGACAAAACTACTTTTGTAACGTAAAACATATTTCACATTCCATCTTCATGTGTTTACGTAGAAACTGTTGTACCTACATGTAAGCCTTATTCAAAATATATATGTGGAGCAGGCTAAAACTGATTTAAGAATCTGTATTTTTAGGGCACCTAAAATGTGTTTCTGATCTCAACAAATAAAATTCCTTCTAGGTGTTACTATTTATTCCAATGCAGTGTTACGAATTTGCTTAATGGCTCATTCATGTTAATTCGGTAACTAGTCTGGTAGTCCTAGGGGTGGGGTCCGCTATAAAATAATGAAACTCAATCATCTAGAGAATTGTATTGGACATAGTTTTGAAAAGTGACTCCTGTGAAAAAGTCACCATTGACTTCTGAGAGGCATGTCCCATCCACCTCTTATATTGAGAGCACTCTCACCCAGGACATTATGTAAATACGTTATATGTGCTACTGGCGTACCATCCGGGTCCCCGGGTGAATTTCTGAAGATAAAAACTTGGTTCCACTGAAAAAGCCCGTCATTCAGTGGTAATTAGTGGGCATAACATCACTTATCGATGTCGATGGAAACTTAATTGCTAACAACTTACCAAGTAACGTGACTATGTAGTATCTCAATGGAAATGAATAGAGCACACACACGAAACGTGAGCCTTCGGCATCCATGAACTTTTTGTCACTTGGTGGACACTTTTGACATCAATTCTCCAGCCTGTAGTAACCATAGGTTTTTTTGGATATGATGACCACCTGTCGAAGATTTGCATCCAGGAAATAATGAGGCTTAGCGCGACGACGTATTTTGATAACAATTCGTCTTTTTACAAGCTGTTCAAATGCAGACAGCGACGCATGCGCAATTCAATCACCACTAGTATAGCAGCGCCACCGTCTTGAATAGCCCTATCGGTGAGCGTGCTATCCTTGTTCCCTAAATGGTTCCACAAGCAGCTTACAGTTACCTAGTTTTACTAAACATAGGGAGACAGTACGTTACCGTGAATGGAGATATTTTTGTATTTGCTTTCTGTTGTATAGTCGCTTGCAATATACTCCACGTGACGCTAATATACCAGTTTTTTCCACACTGTTTTTACTAAAAAATAACTGATCCGTCGGTTCCTCACACTCTCCCTAAAAAACTTGAATAAGCTATACACTGAAGAGTGGACGTGACGATTACAGTTTACCGGGAACGACATTTGTAACATTGGTAGGTGTTTGGTTTGATTCTGTTTTTGACTTTAAAATTACGAACAAATCTAATATCTAAATTGTAAAAAAGGGAAAAGCCAACAGAACTCACGGCCCTACTTCTTGATTCTGTCAACCAACACTTGCTATGTGTTCAAATCCAGTCGATTTTTAAAACAATTCCCTTGATTCTGACGTGGCATCGTTACAGATGGTTATGCTAAGAAAAATTTTGAATTTCTGCAGAACGTTTTCATCATACTCCCTGGCATCTGTGTGGGTAATTTCTATATCATGATTACAATCGCTTGTTATCAAATTGCGACAAATAATTCATTGATGAATGCCTGCATTTCGAAACTGAAAGTCTTATTACCTAAAATGTTGGAAGATAAGTATGCTATAACGCCATTCGTCATTACGTAATTTTGAGTTTTTTTAAAAGTGATAATCAATTACGGAATTCTTCGTTTTAGAGTTCATCTATTGCTGCGGCAAGTGAGCCTGGTGAAGTGCATTTTGCGTCTGCAGGTGTTTCTAGTGATGAACCTCCACTCTCATGGGTAAAGACATATTCCACATATTTTGACCACTGCCGTCACTCTCTGTTGTTCATATAACATTTGCTGAATTTTCATCATCAAATTAAATTCAAGGAGTGTCAGGTGACTGACGGTAGTGGTTGAGCTTTTGTTCTTGGGGTCATCAAACCAATTCTGAAACCTGCACTTAGACTTTGATTTATTTCCTCTATTTTGCAGCAATTTCCTCTGAAGAGACTTAGAAAATTGTGACAAAATACATGTAGATTGTAATACTCAATATAGGTTGACCAACCTCCAGTCAAAGGGACCGTATTAGATGACTATACCTCCTTATAAATTTGTGGCCACTGCGTGTGGAACATTTTATTGCGCATATGTGGAATTCAGAGCTTCAGGTCTGCGACTTTGTAATGCAGTTTGGGTATCTGCTAGTCTGGGACTGTATAGTAGGCGATTGCTGGAATTTACAGGTGTGGTCAAGGACTTGATTTTCCAACGCAGTTTATGAGTGTCAAAAAACTCACATCCTGGGGTCTGCATTTTTGGGGTATCAAGAAGATGCAGGATTTGAAGTCTCCTCCTACCTCACCCCTGGCCTGACCGGAGCGCAACCAGAACACAGGCGTGACAGAAATCAGTCACGGTCGCCTCACGCCTACTCTCCGGGTTGAACTCACGCTTACCTCCGGTTTAGTTAACGCCTTCCTCACGCCTCGTTCACGCTTTCTTCGCGCCTCCATCAAGCTTAACTCACGCTTTCTTCCCGCCTTCGGTAGCTGTGGTAAACATGGTAGGACACCGGGCTAATCAGTAAAAATACATGTAACGTCTTGATTGCCCCTCGTTTCGGTAAAGTTGCCGACATTATAGTATATTATAGAGTTTCTTTGCAAGCGGTCATCTATCACACTTGGGTTCCGACTAACTCTGTAATTCCACGTGTTGTTCATACAAACGTCTTCCTTCAGCTAGTATTGTGTTACACTTACATGTATATGTTCGATTTACGACTTAAGAGCCAGTCCCATCATCGACAAACATGTACAGTAACCACGGTTAGTAAATACGAATAAACGTGACCCTGTTCCCAGAGTCATCTTTACATGGCTGTGGACTCCTTGAAACTTGTCACAGGTGGATATAGTTAATGCGCCCTAAAAATAGCCTACGCATCTTGTGAAGTATTGTGTCACTCCGTAAGTTTTTGCCCCGCACTGGCGTACAGAAAATTTCAATAGGCCACCCTTCTGACATACCCATCCCTTACTGCAAGCAAATGTTTTGACTTAAAAGACCTGAATCCGTATAGTGCAGCTCAATTATTTGTAGCCCCCTCCCCGTAGTACATGCGTTTCGACTGAGTACACAGTATCCCCTGGGTACTTCTTCACTAAAATAATAATAGCGGTCATCTGTTTGACTCGTCAAATGCATGGGCGTGATCAGTTTTCTCCGCATGATGCCGGAACTTGGGATCAATGTGCTCAGAATTGACATGCTATGCTCCTTCATATCGTGAAGGCAATTGAATAATTCCGCCATGTACACGCGTGTTAAGATTCTCGATTAGTTTACATAAAAACAAATAATTATATATAAGTGAAAAGTAAAGTCCACAGGTCTGTTTTCTGAAGTGACTTAAGATTTGAGACGGGAATTTTGGTCGTATACTGCACGTGACGATTTCAAAAAAAATAAACCTCACATGAGCAACAGTCTATGAGAATACACACCACTGCTAGTTACTGATGTAATTTTAATAAATTACTTTATCATCTGCGATGCAGGTAAACTCACGCCTAACCCACGGTAAGCTCCGGGTACATTCACGCTCAGGCTCACGCCAGCTGTCACGGTTGATTCACGCCTCACTCTCCGGTCTGTCTCCGGTTACGGTCACGGGTGGCTAGACCGGACAGACACCGGAGAGAGTCTAATAATTCAGTGGCTGTACTGTAGTATAAACTGACAACTTGGAGCGAAAGCAGATCACTTATACGGAAGCTGGTACTGTTGAGACATATAAACAATGGGTGCTCAGCAACGTGGAGTGCAGTTACAATCAATTAAACTCCATTCCTGTACCAGCAGAGACCAAACGTGTTACAAATCGTCAGATGTGGCCTCTGTTATTACAAGGGCACCAAAAAAACACACCTAGCCGAGAGATTAGATTCAGTGGCTGCAGCTCAAGTACGTAGCTGGAATTTAACATGCGGTCATGAAACCTGTCCCCTGATACTGAACTTTGGTAATTGTGTAGGAAGAAATTGCTATTCTAGGGTGTAGATAATCAGTGCTGGTCTGGCGATTTTTCTTAGGTTGAGTACTTGTTGGTCTGTGGCTGGAGATTAGAAATGCGGGCATAGAGTTGTTTCCAACCTTCGATAAGTTATACTCCTACTAATGGTTACAGAAATGCTTATACACTGTAAATCACGAAGTAAATCCAAGAAAGGTTTTCAACTATCAATTTTGGTCACTGGGTGAAGTGTAATCTTCCTCCTGTTAGTCTTTTGCCTTAAATTTATTTCAGGTGGTTACATCCATATGACTGTAGAAGTGCTTGGATTTTACGTATTGTGATTATACTTTTTCATATTCTGACTGTCATCAACGTCTTTCCGCTCCAGATATTTTGCATCTTGGTCCAACCAACCCAAGGCTTTGACGTGAAGGCGATGGGGGGAATTTGGGTGTGGAGAGTGATTGTAATAACCGAGGGACAATGAGAGCCATCTTCTTCGCGTATTCCATTTTACCTTTGACCGAATGACCTGGGAAGAATCGTTCCTGCCAAGCCGCCGATGAGTGGCGCTAAGACTGCTCCGAGAAATCTGCCTCGCTGTAGAATCTGCCTTTTAGTTTTCAGAGGCGTTGCGTTTCCTCTTGCAGTGCATCAAAGCGTCAGTAGACGCGAATGAGATCACACGAATTGGAAAAGTGACCCAAGGCCAGTGACGTTAGACAATGACATGCAACATGACTGAATTGGTATTCAACAGCTAACGTGACGGTAAAAAATACAGAATCGACGACATTGCAGAAGAATAATATAGAGATAGCGTACTTCACTTATTCCTTCAGTTAAAGCGATATAAAAGGAATGACTTTTCCACACAAACATACATAGTTACATCGAGGTGTGTGAAAATTATTGTAACCACCACGATTTGGACGCCTTCTTCTTTTGGTCACTAGAAGAGGATATGGCGAAAGTGATTAAAATAGTAGAAGCGGGGGCAAAGAGAATATCCAGAGGCCATGATCATCGTTTACAAATACGTGACTGACTCACAAATGAGTTGGTCACTTGTTTATACATGACTCATTCGTGAGTCGGTTGGCGATACATAACCTTAGTATTACATGTACGTGCAGACCTTTGCTATTCACGCGGAACAACGTTATGCCCAGTAGGCATGGAAACACGTCAGACAATTTGTACAGCAATGTGATGATTTTGTAGCTCATCATCATCTGATTGAGGCATCTTGGTTTTATGAACGAGAAATGCTCGCACGCTATTTACAATGACCTCTTTGAAGGTAACTGCGATAGATCGGAGAATCTGTTACAGAACAAACTGGGAGCTATTTTTTCTGATATTCGGATTCGGATTCGTCTCCAGATTGGCTTATTATTCTATCTATTTATATTTTTCAGCAATGAAAGAACACTGCTACAATATTTGTGTTCACTACGTAACGAAACCTGCAGCAACATCGACGAATGGTTCAAGGGGAAGACACGCTTGCGAATTCTTTGGCAGGACATTGAGCAGAAGGGACAGTGTCGAGAGATAACGATGCAGCCAAAATCGGTGTAATAGCCCAAAATGTGGCTCTAATTTCAGCTCGGCTTGAAGGTCATCGCTGACGAACCGGAGGCGGCAATTGTTATCCCCGCGAACATCGAACCCGCTATGGCTGCCCTCTATCAGGATAAATGGCCTGCTATGCGTACAAGAGCAGCTAAGGGAAGAAGGCTGCAAAACATTTGCAGGGGTTGAATCCTGGGGTGAAAACCTGAGGGTTTTTAGGCTACAGACTGTCGTATTTATTATAAATTTTGCTAATGGTTTCATTCTCAGAAAGCAGGAATATAACGAACTCAGGTATTTTCGAGTTTGATTAGCAACGTATTCATGAATGAACCCATTGTAGTGAGACGAGAACGAGATCTGGACCATTTTTTCCATCCTAGGTGACCTGGACGTTCTCTAATTGGTGAGACACACGTCGAGGTGGATCGTCGAACTCGTTACCAACATGACTGTTTACATAAGATACATGACTGATCACCCCCATCGGTTGCTCACCAGTTTCGATTCCACCATACCTTGCACAACATAAAGGCATATGGACGGTGACAAGCGACGGTCACTGGCGAACCGTACATTTACGACATGTAGAAATCTGTAGGGCTTACCTAAGCAAGCCCTGTGGCTCGTTTGGAATCCCGCGTGGAAAGTACATAGACGCCAACAAACGTGTGATAACAGTGTGAGACGCGTTTTTTTTTTTGGAAAAGCGTACGCAACACTACTCGCATTTTTCGAGAAACTGGAAGAAGGATACGTCGTTCCCGAAAGCAATCGGTAATAACCGTACAGAGCAGCGTTTGATATAGAGACGTTCAGGAAAGCACCGAAAAAAGTCGGAGATCCTAAATTAAGCTGAGACAGAAAACAAGAGATCATGAGCGTTTATTTGGCCAGTAAGGTCGACAGGTTTGAAGATCCACATTGTTTTGTATATAACGGTGATCCTAAAGAAGGTGTAACCAGACATGCGGCCTACTTAGGGAGATGTTTGCGTAGGTCTTTGAAAAAGATTAAGAGACTGTTCGCAGGGTTGTAGCAAACAACGATGAGGTGGACGACGTTGACGAAGACGGGGGAAACACAAGATCAACCTCATCGTCGCTTCCTGCAAGATCTGGCAAACGTGTTTGATAGTTACCTCAAACAGGTTCTGACGGTTGGTTTCAATTTGGGAATTTACGACATGATTACCATGAAAAAACAGTTTTTCAAATGCATTTATCAATGCAAGATTTGAGGTTCGTGATCAAGCGCAACAATAGCCTTATGTGCTTGAAATAGCTGAACTTAAATTTCTCGACATTGTGAATGACAGTACTTGGCCCCAGGTTGTAGCTATGCAAAGATATTGAAGACGTATGGGACGACTGAAGAGAAAGGTTTCTTTCCCTATGAGTATGTGGATAACTTGTGTAAACTAGAGGAAACTGTTCTACCACTTCAAGCTCCTTATAACAGCTGTTTGAAAGACGGGCGATAAGAGGCGACTATTTCACCCTCTGTCTGAAGGCATGGAAAGACAACAACATAAGATTTTTGATGTGGTAAAATATAAAGGCACCGTACCCATGATGGAAGCCGTCGAAACCATGGCGTCATTATAGAGGGAAAACGGCTTCGACCTCTCCAAGGATGGTATCAGTGTGTATGGGGTTACATTGAAGATTCTCTTCAAAAATATCCGCAACGTATTCTTTACGCTGTTTGAGGAAAAAAAAACAAAGACTAGTACTACTTTCAAACAGAATAGCGTCGGAGGTTTCAGTAGTGTTTTTCACAGGTACCACGAGAAGGGCAAGACCTTTATACCCAAAGGGGGGGGGGTGGAGAAATTGGGAATAAGACCAAAGATGGTGTCAAAGATTCCGGGTTTCGATGTAAATGCTGTTTACCTTAACAGCATCGTGAACGAGCAACGGACCGGACCATTTATTCGTCGTCGGCAAGAAAGCTATTTGCAACGAAAATTTTCCCATAACACTTGTACTTTAGACTGCACAGTTATATTTGTATTGCATTATGAAATCTTATTTTGCAGACAAGACTCTGGTTGGTGTTATATATGTGTTCACAAGAAAGAATTTCAACATAAATGGTTTGTCTGTAAATTTGACAACTTTCAAATGAGAGAAGGTATAACATTGTTAAAAATTGTTTTATTTTTTCGGTGTCTGATCTTCCGGTAAGTGATTGGTTTTGAAAAATCAGTGCAAAATTTGATAGTTACTCTTCATTTAAAAGAGAATAAATCCATAAATCTGCATTGTCTAGAACTTTTACTCAAACTACATATTCAGGGTTGGGCAAAGGAATCCTAAAACAACGGAATCTGAACCCGTACCATGCGCGCACCCAGCCTTCAATTTGGGGGGGCTCGAATTCTTGGCGTCGTGGACCTTGTCCTAAAAAAACTGCGGACGGACTACAAAAAAAACGGGAGCACCAATGTGAAGTGCGCGTTCGCGATTATTCAGTGGTCTTTTGTCCAGTTATCTCGGACTTTTGTCGCTCGGAGGCCGACCCTTTTACCTACTTCGCCAAATTGGTTCCCCCGAGCACCCCTACATGTAGGTACACGCATGCGTACCAATATCAATACAAACCAAAAAATGGATATAAAAAAGTTGGTGTTTAGGGTGCACGGAATGGATTCGTGTGCGCAGTAAGAGTTACTGGGGTGTGTGATAAGTGTGTGTGGATACTTTTGAATTCCTCTTCTGTGGTAATCCAGTGGAAACCTGGTCGCATGGAGAACAATTTATTACCATCTTCTTTGTTTCTGTTGTTCTAATAAACATAATGACAAGCATTTATCGGCAACGGTCTGATGTACGACCAAGGTTGTACTGTATATGCATACGACCCGTGCTGTTATATGCAACAGACACAGCAAACGAAAAAAAGATACGACCGGTGGGCGATATGCATGCGACGAGTTACCATGGACAGTGGTGGAGTTTGCCTTGTCGTTCTAGGTTTTTAGAGAACTGTAAACCCCGTATTTCGTAAAGAAAACAAAAGGTTTCTGCTGCCTTTCGTTTTAAGTCGTACGAAAAGTTGTGATATGCCAGTAAACGAATCATTCATTTGATATTACGATGCACTGCATGACATTTTTGATCAGCAGAAAATGTGATTTGAATTTAATGAAGACGTATCAATGATGAAATTATAAGGCATAGTAACTATAAATCAAAATAATTTACATTGGTCGAAAATGTCAAACCCTGTTCACTGGGTTGAACATTATCGGATTTTTACAAAAATGGGGCCTTGTATGGTATCTAGGAGCATTATAGTCCTAGGTGGTATGTAATAAAACACTCAAAATATTCAGGAGGAATAAACTCATTGCAAAATATCAAAAAAATATTTTAAATAATCTGATTTTACGCGCTGACGCAACGATCTCAGATAATTGAAAATTTCTCAATTTAGTACATTTTAGGTGCCAAAATGTATAAGCAATAAAAGAGCTGATCATGTTTTTATTTCATGCAATGTAAATAACATAGTTTGTCCACATTTTGGCCAAGTTTCATCCCCTAACAGTAGGGGCAGACTTGGTACATACATGTAGCAGTGTGTTAAACATAACCTCAAAATGGCATAACGGAGGTAGCGAAGAAAAACTACTAAATGAAGGTGGTAAATCGGTATGTTTTTTAGGAAATCTGTGTGACAATCTACTGGTACTACTAACAATGTCAAGTGAATAATAGTTCAATAGGCTTCATTCAAGGACAAATATAAAAGTTAAAACTGGACAGTTTTATAGGGTGAAAACACGCTTGCGAAACCGTAAAATGTGTCTGAGCCTATAACTTTGGTAGAACGTAATATTTTTGGGGAATATTTTACCACTGATAGGTCCCATTGGACAAAGTATATGTCAAATTTTGGTGAACATCGGCTCACCCCCACCTTGCCCTAGATGGCTGGTGCTCTCGTGGACCATTGCTGAAAGATAGGTGCGCATTCACTTACTTTTTATCTCAAAAGACAACTGTTCGACCAGGGGGTCACCATTGGACCTTTCAACATTTCATTCGGGACATTTGATATTTTACTGCATGTAAGGATAATGAAGTCTTGACGATTTTGTCGTGTATTCGAATGTTCCATGTTATTAATACAATATTAAACAATATTAAGTTGATCAATATCCCCTCACGAGTTAAACACGACATCTATTGTTGAGTAATGTGGTTATCTCCTTTTCATCTTCCATTGGTTTTACGAGACGTCTTTTGTTGAGATATGAGAAAAATTTACGACGACGACACGTGGCGCACGCGAAACAAGGTAATCGACCTTTTGTTCTTATTCAGCACCATAATCCCTATTTTGTTTCGGATTTCGATCAGAACTGTGCAACCTAGCGTGCGTTCAGTTGACGCTAGGACCTACGCTAGGACCTAGCTAAAATCTAGTCACAGTCACGTGTGTTCATTTGAAATACACGGCAATATCTCACGTAATTTCGGGAAGTCTTGCTTTTTAGCGAGGTTCTAGCGTTATCGAACGGGAGGCTAATCCTTTTTAGTGTGAGAACATCCAGGCAGTGTCGTCATTGACACTTCCGTCTGGTAGGCGGATGACATTCCTTCCGGTTGCATCCATTTCACGTGACCGTTGACCTTTCACTTTGGATTGATGAACTTTGACCCAGGCGCCTCATAAAGGGGCCTACTAAATGACTTACATGTACTACAACACTCCTAGAGTAGGCTTAAGCTAATTTCTATATTAAACCATAAGATAGGTAAGAAAGGTACAACCATCAACAATTCACAGACCTCAAGAGTCGAATTGCATGTGCTAGTTTGTAATCCTTTTTCGTCAGTTCATCTTTCCAAAAAACAATTTTCAAACTGTTGAAATTATTTGGGGCAAATGCGCCGGGATTATTGTCTTTGCAGTGAAGTAGGGGTACACATAACCTTAAAAACTCGGGAAATTGTAGTTTATGTGTGAGGGTATCTGGAAGACATTTAGAGGTGCATCGATGGGACCAATTCCACAATCACGGCGAAAGGTTATCGTCGTTGTCCCAGGAACCAGTAGTGTGCAGAATTTTTGTGCTGCACTTTTTATTCAGCAGTTTTGGTTAACAGTTTTGTGCAGCAATTTTGTTCTGCAGTTTTGTGCAGCAGCTTTGTGCAAGGCAAACTTCAGCAGCCGCATCAAGTGACGCAAATTAATATGAGATTGTATGCTTGCTTCACTATCTTTATGTTTTCGGTAAGTTAAAAGGGTTTAGTTCGTGCTTTCAAATTAACTTATCATGAAATAGTTTGGAGATTTCTCGGGGTCTCTTTATCTAAAGGAAGGCCTCTTGAGATGTACGTTAATGACATATGAAGCCTATTTGTCAACAGGCCCGTCGGAAAGCAAACAATTATCGCATGGATCAAACCAATTAGACTTCGCCAAAATATCCCCACCATTCCTATCCCCCACCTCTTCCCCGAACCTCCCACCATTTCCTGAACGCTGTCATACATGTACATATATTTATACGAATCTGGCATGTCCGGGTTAGGTGGGGGTAGGGCAATCCCGAAGATGCAGTCATCATGATTTGACCAACCGTACACCAACAAGGTTTCTCGTTGAGTAAAAATGGGCTTAGGGCAAGTCCTCTGACAGGTAGATACATGGGGGTGCCTCAGATAACTGTGGCTGAAATCTAACAGTGTAAAAATAAGAAATTTGGTGAACTAAAGCTAGTCGCTGATCAGCTCATCAATGATAGGCACTTTACCTCTTACTGTGTACTTATCCGTCTACGGCGGCTCTCAGGTCGTTTAAGTATAATCTGGTTTCGGGAAAAGATCATTATACTATAGCCATTATTTGGAGGAATTTTTGGAAAAAGTGAAGTCCAGGCGTATATGGTATGGTGTTTTTGAGCACTTTAAAACCCCTTGTTGAAACACGGCCGCTGGCTGGTCCTGTTTTTTGTGACTTGGTAAAGTGATACAGAGTGAGTCCCAAAATCTACACACTTCAAAACTCGGAATTCAAAATAAATTCCTGTGGATCACTCAGTTTCTGCGCAGGCCTATTACGTCGTTACATCTTATTTTAAACGTGGGTGCATCAGTCGATAGTGACGTGCTCGGTCTGTGTGGCATTCAGGTGAATGACAAGCAAACGATTCAGTTTTGAAGATCACATTTCATTGCGCAATACTACTGGAAACTAAAAATCAAGGAATTAGCAACGAGTAAACCCTGCCAAAGAGAGGTCTCTGGGAAAATATAGTATAGCATTCGCAAATTCTTCTGATTGGAATGTCCACGATGGACAGGAATCACTAACAATTTGTTTGGTTTCGCGCATCAGACCGTCACTAGAGGTGGCCGGGAAAGTTGGTATGCAAGATGGAAAGCGTTTTGTCTGCACGAGACCTACATGTTTGGAGTCAGAGATTATCTTATTGAGTTCGTCCGGTGTAACAACTCAAAATTCCAATTTATTACATCAAGTCATGGGCTGTGTAGCACAGAAATAAGTGGAGGGCTTTAGCCCGAAGCCCCTAACGGTTTATTGCGCGCCGCCCATGCAAGATTATTATTCATAATGGGTAAAATACATTAAAGGTCTTCAACGACAACATTTCAACAGTTGTTCGGAGTTTTTATCAGAAAAATCTTCGAATACAATTGTACAATTTATTATTGAGAGCATGTTAATGATTGTCACAAAATACCCTAATTATACTACTTATCTTCCACCACTACCACAAAATACAAAATTTCGGTGAAACCTTATCAATTTCCAGGCAAACTTGATCAATGTGTTGTCTATACCAATCAGAATTATGAATATCTTTTCGGAACATATTATGAGACATAATCGTATTGTAAACATGGTAACATGGCCTTAAAAGCTGCTTTAAAGAGATGCATCATTCATATCGTCCAATTTTGGAAAGGATCATAACGTACTCACAGTCGACCAAGCACTATGATGCAGACTAATGGAGCTGAACCCTCATCCTGCTGAGCCTCTATTCAGACTACTTTCCCAGTGTGCTGAGCTAAGTAGGTCATCACTGACTACTGCTGTACACTAAGCTGTTGTGGAGGTCACCCAGACTAATGAACTAACAATTTTAAATTGGAAATTTGAAGGGGGAAATATAGAAGCAACAGAAAAGAAGTTAGTACAAAACTTGTACAGAATTTAATGGACAATTTCACCATGTGTACATGTAAGTCTTTATCATAGCCTTGGTGAAAGTAAACTGATCTACTGTCATCCTCTCCCGTATGGCTCCAGCCATACAATGAAACTATGTGTTTACACTTACATAAACATGCCAATATCTCCCAAACTAGTAATCAAAGCCATATGGTTGAAATTGGAGAACTGTAGAGGAAACTGTGAAGTATGGAATGCTCATGGTCACATACTTAAACAACATTGCAGGGCTCTTACAATTTCTGAATTAAAATCGCAAGTGTCCTGGGGTGTGTGCACTCTCCTAGCGCAGCCCAGCTGTAACTTATTATTTAGAAATATCTCGCCTAGCAGGCCGTCAATAGTGACGGCTTCACGTGTCAGTAAAGTTAACCAATGGCATTCGAAATCACATGCGTGATTCTGGACATGCTGAGGGGTGGTCAGATAGTGTACTACTTGGCAAAGGCAATGTGGGTCCACAAACTGTCTTTGGAAGGTATGCGGAGGCTATTGGTGCTAAAACTTCTCTTTATTTATAGCAGAAGCACACGAGGACTACCGTGCTACAGTAACATTTCCCGTGTGGTTGCAAATCATAATCCACAGAAAATTCTTAAATTGATAACAATTTTTTTTTAATGTTTATTACGAAATCTTCAGAATACAAAGAATATACGTAACCCAGAAAGCGCCAAGAGGCATTAGATCTGGGTAAAAAATTACAAAGAGGTCTATATACAACGATTATACATGTATACGAATACATAAATAAAAAAACTGATGTTAATAATACAATGACATATGACAACGAATGACAATAATTCATTTTCATACAGATGTATAAAATTCTATCCACTCCCACAAAGAGATTTAATGTTATAAAGAAATTCTGATACTATTTCAAATAAAACCTTATTTTCGTTTGAGTTAACGTGTATGCAACGTGACTCTAGTACCTCAAAATAAATTTTATTATTATATCTTATTTGATTTCAGTGCCTTTTGTGCACAGCTCATAAAGAAACACGTAAAAATGGAAAAAAAAACAATAATTATGTACAACGTCATGGGTTGAACCCAAGTCGTTTGGCACACTGTTCGGATCAGCAACTAAGTGTATAGAGTGAAGTGAAAGTAAAGTATATTTAGCGTCGAGAAGGTTCGTAGAGGGATGAAAAGATGTGTTTGCGGAGGCTGCAGCAACAGCAGTCAGGCGAAGAACGTCTCGGTGTTCCGAAGGACGCCAAAGTTGCGCAGTAGTGGCATCGCTTCATGCGCCGAACGAGAGTGTGGGACCTCAGGGTGGACCAAGCGATTCTGTCCGGGGCCACTCTGTGTTCTGGCCACTTTGAGGAGTTGTGTTTCGACTCCAATCAGAGGAGATGTTACGATGAAAGTCTGGTTCAATAAAGGACAATATTTAATATTTAGAAACATCGGCTCTTTATTCAGGATCGTCTGTTGGATGACTGGGTTGACTGGCCGAGCCCGAGGACGCTTCTCTCGAGGGAGGATCCAGTTCGTAAGGCCTCAAAGTAGAAACGTATGCAGCTGAAAACATATCAAACTCGTTCTCGCTTTCGTGCAACCCCATTTCGTCATCCTGGCCACCATTCTCGTACGTTTCTTCATAGTATTTGTTCATTTCTTGCTCATAATCGTTGTCACTTTCAAATTCCCTACTCTCCGCAGTTGTTAAACGCTAGTCGCTGATTTCTTGTGTTCAACCCATGATGTCACATGGCGGGAAATGTGAAAATTGGCAAAATTGAAAGAGAAATCAAAATTTCGAGCTAATGACACAAAATAAACATGGATTTGGCTAAATTTTACGTCATGCATTTATTCTGTGGCCACTGGTAATTCGAAATATGCAAAATGTCCATGGTGTGTACTGTTTAAGTTCTTGACATCCATATAGAAAGAAATCAATTTTGTTGTACAATTGCGGAATTTTTTATAAACATCGGGGTATTGTTCGAGTGCCTGGAAGAGCTGTACCCTCTCCTCTTTGCATACCTCACAAGCAAAGAAAACATGAGGATATGTCTGATTATCTCCACAGGAACACAGAGGCGAAATATTATTTAAATTATGTCTAAATTTCTCGTTGTTTAGGAATAGACCACATCTTGATCTGTATAGGGTTATTTCATGGTTGTGGGGAAGTTGGAATGATGTCAATGGGACTGGCAAGTCTGAAGTAGTGGTATGCATTTTAAAGTTATTTTTGAGAGTGACGATTGAAGTGATTTCTGTTATTTTGAATGGTAAGGAATTCCAGTTGTCAATACAAGTTAATATCGTTGATCTTCTGAAGGCTTGGCTGATGAAGGCTGGAATAGCATACATATTGCTTTGCCGGAGTCCTGGTCTCATGCTTGGTCTTTTGTAGGAGTCAAAGAGGACTTTGTTAGAGTAATTGTTTATGTTGGTTAAGACTTTGAATTCATACATGGACAGGTGGAGTTGACGACGGGTTGCTAGTTTGCTCCAGTGAAGACTACAGTTGTATTTAGAACCTTGATTGTGTTGGACCTTTTGTGTGCCCCGGTTATGGCTTAAGCTGCTTGGTATTGCAGTCTTTCTAATTGAAGAATTATGCCAGCGTTTGCCGATTGGTAGATTATGTCACAGTAAACTAGAAGTGGAAGTACAAAATACTTGGACAGAGTTTCAAGATGCAAGGAGTTCAGATGACGAGAGATAATTCTAATTGGATTATTTATTTTTTGTTTTTTTTGAACGAGTTCGAGAGTTTGTTAAGGTTAGTTTGCAATTGTAAGGAGTCATGGGGATGCTCTTTTGAGAATGCGTGGAAAATTGCAGTGTCATCAGTATATAAGAATGTTTTAGAACTTATCGTGTCTGGAAGATCATTGATGTACAGTAACGGACTTTGTAAGTTCGATTTCCAGATATGATTTTAAAAGTAAGAGGAGAGTGCCTGAGAAACCGTAAGATTGTAATTTATGTAGAAGCAGGTCATGGGGAACGACATCAAAAGCTGACGCAATGTCTAAAAATACGGATCTCACGTTGTACCCTTGGTCAAACTGGATGTGGATGTCGTCTACAATTTCTGTAAGTTGCTACACAGTGCTGTTACCAGGCATGAATCCAAATTGGCGACAATGTATAAGATTTTGTGAAGAGAGGTGGTCAAACATGTGCTGAGAAATGATTTTTTCTAAAATTTTGGAGAATGTGTTAAGTTGAGTTATGGGGCAATAGTTGGCAATGTTTGTTTTGGAGTTCTTTTTGTGTAATGGTATCATAACGCCAAGCTTCCAGTTCGAAGGAAATTTTCCAGATTGTAGTATTTTGTTGTATAGTGTTGTCAGAGGAAGTGTAAGCTCTCTTGCTATTATCTTGATCATTTCATTGGTTATGAGATTGGTGCCGTCGTTTTTGTTTTCGTCAATGTTTTCTAGTAGTTTCCCGACTTCAGATGGTTGGGCTTTTATGTAAGAGAGGTGTTCTAATATTCTGTTTGGGAATTCTGGATAGTTTATTGTTGGTGCAATGTGACTCTTGGCAGTGAAGTAGTCTAGAAATAAGATACTTTTATCGGCTTTGGATGACGCCTGAGAGTTGGATTCTTTTGAGTGGATGGTGAGGTATTATGGTTGCTTTACCTGTCCTCAAATTTTGTTTACTATATTCCAATATTCCTTAGAATTTTTGGAGACAATTTTGATATTGGAGATAACTTTCATCTTATAGTCTTGTTTTGACTTTTCAATTAGTTCTTCCACACTCTTGCACGGTTCTCTGTAGCACTTGAACGTGCATGGGCTATTTGATCTTCTGAACGATCTGTACAGTTTATTTCTTTTATTTATTTCAGACTTAATGTTATTGTTAAACCACGGTTTGTTCTTTGTTTTTTACTGTTTTCATGGTTGATGCGATATTATTATCTGATATGTTGTAGAGTGACTGTGTGAATATTGAGACTGTGTCATTTATGTCACTTTTATTACGTATTGCAGTCCAGTAGAATGTGGTTATGTCAGAGCTCAGTTTGTCCATGTTAATGAGGTTGTAATTCCAGATCTTCTTCATAATGTCTGGTTCTTTAGGTGAGCAGTTGAGTATGAATGTTGTTTCTATAACGAGGTGGTCTGAGTTACCAATGGGAGGCCTTACAGATGTGGATTCAATTAATCCGAGATTGTTTGTTATACATAAATCAAGGCAAGAATGTGAATACTCTGTTAAACGTGTCGGCTCGTTTATTACAGTATACAGTCATTTGTGAGGAGAATATCGAATAATTCGACACCGGCTTGGTTGTCATTGTCTTCTGACTACCAAGTACTATTTCTTGCGTTGAAATCCCCGTTGATAACAATTGTTTTATTAGTTTGAGAGAGTTCTTGCAATTGTTCTGAAAAGGTTTTGAAATATGCTTTCCTTTCATTAGACGTTTGTGAGGGTGAGCGATAGAAAAAACCGCAATATACCTTTGTGTGGTTAACGTAAAGTTCAATCCAACAGTTACTCATTGATTGTATAATTTTATCATCAATTGTTTTGTAATTTACGGAGTTGTGGACAAAAAAGATCAACCCCCTCCCGGCGTTACTGTGGTAGGCAATGTTGTATTCTGGAATAATAAGTGCACTGAGGTTGTCTTCGGACAGTGTTCCAGATTCACATATAGCAATGACCATGTAAATGCTGTCTGTAATAACTTGCTTGAGAAGATCAAATCTTGAAAGATTGTTCGCCTTGATACTGTTGATATTAGTGAATAAGACCTTGAAGCTGGCTAAACCCTGAGTGCTATGTCACCAGCAGTCAAAAGACTTTGCTGAATGATAACTCCGCTATCACAATGTGCAGTAAACATTACGTAAGTGCTCAGTTCGGGGTCGTTTTCGTAGTATAAGAGTGAGGTCGAGCATAATAGATGAAAAACAGTGGGGTATTTTTGTTTTCCAGACACCCGAATAATTATATTTATTATGTCTGTAGTTAAATACTGATAAATTCATACAGTTCATAGTTAACATGCTTATCTAACAAGAGAAAAAGAAGTATATACAAGTGTGCGAATAGACTAAAAGTAATGAAGTAAGGACAAAATCTATGAACACTAGGGTAGGCATGAAAATTCCCACCACCACTAATTTAATTACATTGAGTTAGGCTAAATCTTGCAAATACAAAGTGATGGCTTAGTAACATTAACAAGTGAAATAGATTGGCGTACTACGGATGTGATATTAGTTCAAATAGATGAGAGTCAACGGGTTACAAGTTGTACATATGTAGAACATTAACACTGTACTTTGGGATGAAAATATATTGCCAATTAAGTTGTCTTATTACGCATGACGCTGCCCGAGTCAAATAGAGCTCTGAGACAATACGATACTCGTTTGGCCGTTTTTAGCTTGAACGTTAATGGTGATAAAAATTGAAACAACTTAAAACGCGAAGTTAACTACTGAACTGATTCACACTTGATGGAAGTCTTGATCTGTAGATGAAAATGAATCATTGAGGTAACACACATGTACATGTACATGTACATGTATCTGAATGACATAACTACAGTTGTCAAATTCAGCGTAGTTACATAATCATGACACATGTGAGACGTGAAATAATTTAAAAAATATTCATTACTAAGATAAAAGGTGTTCTGATTTTACTCCCTGTTGTTCCATTGTTATTAGGAAGCCATGCGTGTAGGCTGTAGCTAATTGAGCCAGAAGAGCATTTGAAGTACATAACAATTCTCAGTCAGAATAAGTACAAAAAACTCCTGGGTGATTTTGCCGTCAGAAGGAATGATGATGCGAATTTCAGCGAGCTAAACGGGATAGTCGGTGGGCCAGAATTTGTAGGGCCTCTAGAAAATGGTTTTTGTGAGTACTTTAGGGGGGCAATTTTATTTTGTTGTTTTTGAATTCATTTATTAGAGTGTTTTCAAAATCTAAAAAGTTCCCACATATAAAGTTGCACATTTTTGAGAAATTTGAGTTTGAAGTTACCTAATAATCACCAAAGAGCTTAGTAAACTTATATTTGTAAAAACAACAGTTTTGGTGACTTTTTTGTAAAACAAGTAATATGGTCCCATCAGTGACATTGCATTGAACAATATTACACTCACATTACATGTTTTACTATTGTAGATTAATATATAAAAAATAATTGCAGGTGGTCTGATACACGTTGTATCAGACGTGCGCAAGCCTCGCATGTGGGCCCATTGCACTGATCACCTGGAAATATTTTTATGCTTTATTAATATGTGGTTAAAACCGAGCTGAGGAGCTAGAAACCTGGCTCAAAGGTTTAGCAGTTTGTCCTGGTTGGACTTGAACCCACGACTTCGAGTAAAGAAAGCGGGCACTTATCAACCAGGCCACACTGCCTCCTCTTTGTAGATTAATTGTAAACAGTGAAATTTAAAAAATGTAAAAAGACACCTAGTGTCAAAAATGCAAACTAAGTCTGAATGTTACTAGGAAGTTATTCTGGCATTGCCTGGCAACAAAAATAACACAAAACACTTGAGACTGGGCAGAAGTTGTGCCTCAATGACTAAAACATTGACTAATGGTGTAAAATACGTCTTGTTTGCATAATACACCAGAAATACTTTATCGTACAAAAAATAATATAGTTGAATGATCTCTGTGAATGTTCACACAGACTGTATGAAAA
Source organism: Phoronis australis (assembly GCA_002633005.1). Classification (NCBI taxonomy): domain Eukaryota; kingdom Metazoa; phylum Phoronida; family Phoronidae; genus Phoronis; species Phoronis australis. The sequence continues at coordinate 47,248 of NMRA01000664.1, forward strand.
CAATAGATTATTCTGACAGCGTTTATCAAGCAGTTTGAGACAAATACATGACAAGGATCAAAGTATGTACTTTCTATTACTTAATTATCAACAAATAAAATTAACTTTTTAATCCAAAAAACCAATGCTATGCAGTCAGTGTTGCTGATGTTACTAGAGTTGTCACAGCTGCACATTTCTGTACAGTTTGATCCAGTATTGCAGCACAAACACAGTTTTCCAGCACACATGTTCTTTTTGCCCTTGCAGAGTTCATCGTTTAGTACTGTCAATGGAGATGCGAACATTGCCATAATTTTAACTGCAAAGCTCCACCACCAATGAGCCAACTATGGTCGATTAGAGAGGGTGCAGCACCACACACTGGTGATTCGCAGGCAATGAACAGTCAAACACTAAATCCTTGTTTGGAGGCTGGCAGGATTTGAATAAACGTTTGATTCAAAATATGTTATAATGGGATGTGTAAATTAGAGTCAGCAAGTGAATTATTGAACACTAGCATCAATTCACTTTCGTGTCTCTTAGTCGGTCACAAACTACAACAGTGAGTAGCTTCAGCAATATTGCTTAAGATTGCCTGTCCAGATAACTTCATGCACACCAGCATTCTGAAGAACAGCTTCAAAATCTTGCTTTAGTTTTGAAAGGCAAATGACATCTCCATGTGTTAGAAGCTTTGATTCAATGAACTCCAAACAAGACTGTAGAGAAACATCTCTGAAAACTGTGGATTCGTCACTCTTCACAATCGTTGTTTTTCTATTTTTATTGCATGAGGATCTGTGGTTCTTGGCTTCTAAGACACAAGGTCTTTATCTTTTAATTTCATTTGCATATTCAGGGCTCTGGACTGAGCTGTCGCTTGCGATACAAGTCCAACTGAAAAAAACCCGAACTGTTAACGCTAATTTAACATTCAACTATGAGTGAGTTGGCAAGGAACTTTTTCAGATGGACTTATCAGGAACTGATCCACCACCAGACTAAGAAATTTACATGCCGTCTGATCTGTCGCCTAAAAATGTTGATCGTCTAATAATTAGATTAGTTGATGCAACTGAAAATAAATCAGCTGATGTACCAGAGCAGTGATTGAAATTTATTTTTTTAAGTCAGATGCTCAAACCATAGTCAATAGATTTAGACTTAAGGTAATCGACATTTCACGAAATGGAAAGTGGCTTCCATCGTCCTCAAATTACGACGACGATGGCCACATAGGCACTCTAATTTAATTATCACTGCAGCTACCTAAGTAATTAATGTTTACACAAAATTGAGAAGAGGTTCCCCCTATCCCAGGACTACGGCAGGGAATGATGACCACTAGGGCATGTTATTTGCAACCATCTACTCCATTTAACCATCTCAAAAACTTTTGACTCAAAGTGCTTTAAAATCACACCCACAGTATAACGCCATATGGTTAACCCTTAGCGCAAGCAGGGACAATGTGGCAACTGAACAATGGAGTGTTCGAAAAACAGGATTGCAGGAGTATTTGTTTAAACTGGGAACAAATGAAAACATTAACCAACTCCTCAGAGGCATCCCACTACGCGGTACGTCTAAATTTATAGGAACATAATTTGCTGAAAAGCATCCGGCATATGGAGTACCTATGGTATGATCACCGTCTCTACTGGGTCAGCGGTATTACCTAATGCCTAGGCAGCCAAGGGGCTGAACAAGTTAAAAAACAACTGGTGACAATACTGAAACACACATGGAAAACACCAAGATATACCTTTCAAAAACACGTCCCTGTTTTTCAAAGCTATACTTCTTTCTCTTTCTTGAAATATGGTCCACAATATACTTTTCCTGCTAATAGGTGATGCACTCATGTTTCAGAATGTTCCTATCATATTCTGGTTAATTGGGTGTTTCAGATTTTGGAAGTATAATTGATTTTCTTGGGAAATCTTGGATAACATCTGTATCACTTTCAGCAGCTGCAGCTTTAGTACTACTGTTGGTGCCTTGAAACGTTGCTATGCCGTTCTATGTCCCTTCAATTTTTTGGTCTGACACTTGGTCTTCTAGTCTACAGCACTCAGCAGTATACTACGTAGGCTATACCAGGACATGCAGCTGTTTTCAAAACAAACGTTTTTGACACCTCTTCTTCTTTTTGATCTACTGATCTACAGAGTTCCACAGTCCACCAGCTTTCGTTAGGAAGCTTTCCTAAGCTTCTTTAGGCTCTGGCATCACAATTTTGTGCTGTTTGATATACCTTGAATTATACGAGCATCACACTCCATGGGAGCAGCCATGTTGAAGTAACTAAGCACAACAATACAATCTGGCTTTCTGATTGGTCAATTCAACAGAAAAGAGCCACCAAGTGTCAGGATTGTGCATAATATTTTGTGCAACAAAAACACCTTTTTAAAAAAATGTGCAAGTGTAGACGTGGGAACTTTTTGGAATTTTATTTATAGGTATATTATCTAGCCACATAGAAAAAACTAGGTTGCCCCCTCAAAGTACTCACAAGGATGAACGCTGAGATCTGGCCCACCGACTAAGATGCCATTTGAGAACTGCATCTTATTTAGACGAAATTTCGCTTCTTTCCACTTTCCATAGTTTTAAGGTCTCTTCTGATGCAAAACCTTGCAACAGAAGACCTAACAACAAAAGATCTAGCACCAAAAGACCTTTCAACAAATGGCCTAGCAACAAAACACCTAGCAAAAAAACACCTAGCAACAAAACACCTAGCAACAAAACACCTAGCAACAAAAGACCAAACAACTAAAGATCTAGCAACAAAAGAACTTGCAACAAAGGACCTAGCAACAAAAGACCAAGCAACAAGAGACCTAGCAACAAAAGACCAAGCATTTGCACCAATCTAAGAATCACTTCTCCATGGCAAGGATGGAACTAGCAAATAAACTTGTGTTGAAGGCAGATTAATCATTACTGAGGAATGCAATAAGGGTGGCGTGTCAAGTCATGTGCCTATGCACAGAAAGACTGTTACCCGATATTCGACACCTTATAAAACGTGGTGACAATATCAAAGACAAAGACAAGAAAATAGACTTGAAAGTAGACATGAATGTCCTTCAGTTGATTTGCCAATTGGGCTTCTTCCTTTACTCGTTTCCTTGTTGAACCGAGTGGTACCTTGCGCACCGGAAATATATATTTCCTCGCAGAAGTACCAACAGAACTTGGCGACTGTCATCAAATAATTCAACCTCATGACCAGTCTTCCCTCCTAAATATTGGTGGTCAGGCATTACCGGTAGCTCTTGGGAGGACTTGTGGTGATAGAGACCTGGCTGAATCATTCGAGTATCCGGTACTAAACAACGATTCCAGTACCAAAAATGATATCACTCTTGATAGATACAGATAACAAAACAGCAAAGACACAACCACAAAACATCACAGTAAACAAACTTGACCAATTAGATGACTTTTGGAAGGCTGTGATGTTCCCAAACCCCAATACTTGTCAACTTTTCCGGCACTGGGTGGGAATGACGTAAATGTAGGCCTACTCACACAAACACTCGTTTATTTTGAGAGGAATTGTGTCTGGAGGTGCCTGAAGATAAATTTACTCTAAGGTTCAAAGATGAGCTTCAAGTAAAGTCATATAAAAACACAACTGATTTGAGGGCTCTGCAATCCAAATATGAAGAAGCAGATACAGGAGTGGCACTGCTTGCTCTCTACAGCCAGATTAGTTCATATGTCTTCTAGGGACAGTGATGTTCTCGTACTATCGTCCTTCCAACAAATGCAACGTGAACATACATGTATCTGGGTGAGGTCGTGTACACCAAAGAAAATTCGACGTGTTAAAGCAGGTTTCAACGACTACATACATGTACATGTAGAGGCGCTTCAACATCCGTGTTAGCTATTCATGTGCTGACCGGTTCTGACACCATGTCATACATCGGTAATCACATGGACAGTTTCGGTAGAGCATCGCAGATTATTTCAGATCTTTTGCGTTGGTGAACTCATATAGGAGACAATGACGTTTTCAGAAGCATTAGTTTGCAGAATAGACAACGTTATCAGAACAGACTCTGTACAAGTAGCACGACATTTAATTTTTTTAAGACCGTGAAACCAGAAACCCTTCCCTAACACAGGATGCCCTGTCTTTCCATTTGACGAGAGTACATTAACAAGACTAGGTATGATGAAACCTTCATGGTCCAATTCCTGAGTCGCCAGCACAATCTGATATTGGATTACTCAAACGGATTCAGTACTGCAGACCACAATGATAAACACAGAGTCTTATTCCATACAACTGCATAGATGAGGCATCTTGTGAATGCCAGAATCCTAGTTTGTTAATTACTTACTCTGGTTGCTGAAAACATACAATTTTGAAGACGGCTAATGTACGTGCCCAATTCTGCCAATTTGCAGTCTCATACTCCAGCGGCAAAATTAGGGGTCATGTAGTGCACAAAATTTAGCCTAAATGATTTTGTTAAAATACCTATCCATCAACAAAATTGAAGTCGTTTTGAATTATTCCGTATGTATTATTTTTTTTTGAAATCTACTGTTTTTATATGGACTAAGGCCTACTTAATTCAGGAAATCTGTATTAGGTTGCAAATCACTCTGCACATGCGAGGAGCACATTCACGAACACACTCTTTGTATGAATACAGTTTGATTTGATTTACGTGTGTTAAAAAGTACCAAAAAGAAAATGCTAAAACTGTTTTCAGTTGGTCCGAGAACAATTCATACATATTGAATCTAGTCACATATTTAGACACAACGTAAGTACATAGCGCAGAAATGTCTGGCATGATGCCGACACTAAAAATGAAGAATCAATTAGATCCAAGTCAGAGGACATGCCTGACGGCATAACTCCTAGAACACAATTTTACCTATCGCAACAGGAGGCATGAAACACATTGCGGCAAGACATTCATTCCACAGCACTGGGACACCAAGACGTTAGGTTTAAGAGCACAATCAATAATGTTACAAAACAGAAAACATCGATCTATGACAGGTTAAATTCACCCCTTGACCTTGGTGTTTGGGTGAGTATTGGAGATAGAGTCACCTGTTCATCTTACACCTGCACTGTCAATTGACCCAGGACAGTAAACACAGCTCAGCAAGGCACTGCCAGTCTAGCAATCTTTTTATGTTACCAAACGGGAGCAATGTTAAGGGAAATAATACAATGGTCTATCACGCGCAAGCGATCCAACTGACTTGTTTTATTTGGAACACATACATGTAAGCCTTCTAGACATCGCTAATGTCCATGACGCAACAATGTCCTCCAGTGGATTTGCAAGATGTGTCTCCCTCTCTACAAACTCTGCTCGAACCCTTCATATGTAGCAACAGAAGCGGGTACACTGCTTCCTCTGCTCTGGCCCCTAGTGGTTATTTATTTCTTATGTGTGTCTCTGCCTCAAACGTTTTTGTTTAACAACAGTTTTAACTCTTATTGTTAGTGCAAACTGTGCTGAATGATCGTTGTTTCGTTAACTGACGGCAATTGCAGTCTCGCTGGACTATGCTGTAGTGGGGCGTAAGCGCACGATGTAAGCTCAGTCGCCAACATTTTTCATTGAAAGGTAACAGCTACGCACCGTAAGTTGCCTTATAGTGGGGCGTATGCGAAACCAACCATCTATTACATCTTGAAGCCATTTTACTCTATTCTGGGCTTCTTGGACTCAAAAACGTGACCGATGGGTTCAGCCACAAAACAGGGCTACTTGCGTATCGTCGTGTTTTTGGATAGTATTATTAGTACCCTTTGCAATCCATTGCGTCAGTGTCACCTACGGAGTTCATGCATCAAACTACTGCGTAGCAATGATCTGTCCACTACCGACACTGATTGTGTAGCGGGTACCTCCGAGGGGCGGTCGTTGGTAATGCGTGATATCGGATACGTCTTCCGTGCATACGATCTTTTCATATCGATAGATAATGCTTTTGAATTTATATTGCATTTTATCGAAAATGTTGGCAGACATTGGAAGATTGTGTCAAAAGATACATTTGAAATCTTCAAAGTTAGTAATACAGTTTTAAAACCAATTCGGTTAGAGCTGTGCAGGAATCAAAATTTTTACTTCGCCTTTCATAACAGACTAGTTGCTTTTAATATTTAATGTTTAGATATCCCATACGTCCAGTCTTTGGTTTAACAAGACTACAGAGTTGGAAGAAGTCTTACATGAGGACGAAGAGAAAGCAAAGGGCTCCTCAATAGACAAGCAGCTGCAAAACACACTCTTGGAGGCATCAGGTAAAACAATACTTTGCGCAGTGAACCTCGACACGCAATGTGGCCCGGCGACAATACTTGTCGACGTTTGTATTAACACACCTGAAGTACATGTATTCCCTCTTTCTCTCCGAATGCGACAATAGGTGTATAGCGTGATTAAAATGGGATGTACTACTACTGTAGTATCCCGCTGCGAGTGACATTGAATGTATGCCTAAGCACTGCAATGTCGGGGTGGTAAAATCAGAGTTAATATTCGCCCAATAATAATATAGGTAACCTTTGGGACCAGGGTTATGAAATATCGATAAAACTTATTCAAGTACTCAGATTGGTAAAATTATTTTCATGTAAGCATGTCTTGCATTGGGGGTGGATCTTGAAAGCATGAATTCTGGGTTTCATTACTTTGGATGGTAGTGTGCGTCGTAAAAGGTCGCAGCTGCTTGTGAATAATCTTTGAATCAAGGGGCAAAAACTCTTGAGGACTTGTCTTTAAAATCCAGGTCATCTACTGACACGCTACCTCGCCCTTTCTATCAGCGTTTTTTTGAAAGTCAGGGTAATGGTTGTACACCGCCCTAAATGTCGAATCAAAGTTCAAAAATTGCCACTTTCACCCCATTTTACGTAAAGTTTTGTGCCCTTCAATTAAGGACATGTAGCGGCATTGTGGGTTTATGTTATCTCTGTTTCAATGAGATACATGTAAGATTCATGCTGTTTTGGTACGCCAGCCCTGTATGTTGGTGGCTTCGCTTAATATTTTTGTGCTTAGCATTTGGTGTGGTAGATCAGTTAACAGTAGTGTACATGTAGGTAGTAGTTTAGCATTTGGTGTGGTAGATCAGTTAACAGTAGTGTAGGTAGTAGCCTTGGTGCAAACATGTGTACTCAATACACAGCTTTGCACCGATGTGGGTCAAAATCTGGCCATATAAAGTCTGACATAACAAAATTAGTGTCATTAAAACTTCTTCTTATTTAACGGTATTAGAGAGAGTGGTGTTAATCTGCTGATACAATTGTGTAGCGATCTTTAGCGAAGGGTTTCGGCGCCGTGAATTATTGCGTCACGACCTATTGGTTAGTTTTCTTTTTTCGCCGATTCTTCAATCAACTGATCTTCTTCCACGAGGTTGCGTAGATGTCACAACAAATCATCGGAACTGGTTTCATGTAGTTACATTTTTTCGTAGTCTAATACCATGAAACCGAATTTCAGCAGTGGCGGATCTACGTTTTCAGTAAGGGGGGGGTTAGGATTCCAGCAAAGGTTGAATCCTAGGCGCGTGTCGCAGAGCTGGGGGACGTCGGGAGGGGGAACCCCCTCCCGTGTAAGACATGTTTTGTTTTTGTAGCCAAATATTGAAAATTACATGCATCTTGGTAAGTTTCTGGGACTTAACAGGTCTCTGGAGATTTTCTTAAGATTTTTTACATAGCACACTTAGGTAAAAAATCCCAAGACTAGTTCGCTGAAGGACCAGAAGGACACTGAAACTAAATACCTTCACAAATCAAGTTGGCCCGGTCCTTCGCGAGACCTAAAGTGTACAATGCATTTTTTTAATTGAAAACTTCTCTCTAGACACGTTTTAATCCCCAGTGTTTACTAATACGTTAGTCCTATCCCTCTGTTGTCTAGACTTCCGAGGAGTCTGATTAACGGATCCAATGGTTCGCACGCCTTGGAACCATTCTACCCAGATATCTTCGATATTTGCTCCCAACGCTTGCATTTCGTCGACTGCTGTGTCAATGAGCTTGTACGCCACTACATTGCCAGCATCTGGTTTCGCGGCTCAGTTGGCACTAAGACCCTTGAGGCTGCCAAGTCCATTCAAAAGACTTACATTTGCAACTAAATTTGATCCGTTCATCATGGACCACTTTAAACCTTTACAACGTATCCGAGGACCTATTTGCATCTCTTGCCATTTTCGAAATAAAGGTCCCAATGTCTGAACGCTTGAAACCCGAAGTATTAACATCAAATAAATGCCCATGGGCATGAACCTTTCATCAGGTGGGCCTTTCTGCGAAAATTCCCAGTATAGAAGACGGCATTGTGCTTATTGCAAGTAGAAAGACGGTAGCTGTTGAGGTCGGAACTAGAGGTCGTTAGGAGGCCTATTGAACTTGAGTCCCGCAAGACTTTGTTGTGAAAGAAAAGCCTCCCCGAAATTTCTGGTACTGTACACTATTCGCGAATGCGGTCACTTTGTCAATGTGAGTGCCTCCTTGGTCATTCCTTGTATAGATATAAGTTGTTAGATTGTATCTTCAAACGGACTTGCGACCAGACCACGGCGCCAGCCACAATAGCATTTCTTCGGAAAAAAATATTAAATATTAAAAATATTCAAAATATTCAAAATATTACATCTACATGTACACTGCATGACATTGCGCAAGACTTTACTATACATCAGCCAAATTCGAGTCACAAATGTGTGGAGTGTAATAGAATGACACGGCATGACAGATGAGGTACGTAAAAACGTTGCCGTAAATTCGCCTGAATATCAGGGTTGCGGCACCACAGTATTTCCCCTAATCGAATCAAAACATATCCTAGAGTAAAGAAGCTAGATACCTAAAGAAATCAGCTATAGAACTGGTCTTTCAGCGGTGGATCCATCTATAATGCTTTGCTACTTCAGGAGTTTCGACGGAAGCGCACGCACAATTGATCTCTGCGCGTTTTGTCGATGAGCCACAAGGACTCAGCAATTCACAATGCAAAAAATATACTTTCAGAGTGATAATCCCCCTCAATTTGGTTTACTCGGGGTTTACAAACGCTGTCCGTGCCGTTTTTTTTTTATTTTTGGGTCCTGGCCCAATGGGTGGGGGTTAAACCACCTGACCCCCCCGTACATGTATATCCTCCACTGTTCAGAATCAAATTTGCTTCTGTGAAGATGTCATCAACTGCCGTGAGATGTCGCAAAATTTTAGGAAATGGCGCGTGCGCGTTGCACGAACGCACTGTTTTCAAAACGACAAACTACTTTTCAAAGTTACAAAAGGTAGAGAGTTACACAAGTAAATGACGTTTGTTGCATTGTTTTTCATTTAAGCGACTGTAACGGGCAAGGTGAGTGTAGGTTGATTCCCAGATTTTGCATGCACCCCGTCCGACCTTTAGCTTTACATGCTGATATAAGTTTTACGGCGAGGTGACCTGCAGAACTACCCTGGCTGTCTGCACTTTCGGGTTCTATGGAAGATTAACACACAGTGATACATAGCTGTATTTTGACGATAGTCTTTATACAGCTAGCTAGATGGCTATGTAGGTAGTAACACTAGTGCGAGTCGCAGATAATTTAAGACTATCGGCTCAATGTACTTACATGTTATAGTAAGTATCACAACAGATCAGTTGCAATACCTTCACCCGGCAACACAACACCAGTTTGTTACTCAAACTAAACTGCTCGCCATTTGGTTGGAACATGATTTCCTGTCTCGCTAGCCACTTTTTTCAAACCATGCTGGAAACATGATCTGCTCACCAGATCGATCTAGCGGTGCTAAGGTGGCGTACCTCTCCAACTCGACATTCCGCTTTGGGGCGCCTGTTCCGGAATACAGCTGTTTTGACAATGTGGAGTACGGTTTAATACTGCATTCATCACCTACAAGGTGAACTAGGAGCCCTCGAGGACTAATACAGTTTTTCAGTCCTAAACCAATTGCGGGTGATGATACGCTGCGCATCACAAATCATGGATAAATGTGTTTTTAGAAACTATTGGACAAGCGTCTGAATGGGTCTGGTACTACTTGTAGTTATATACATTGAACCCTCATCTTCAGGAACTCTTTTGTCAGGAACCCTGTGCACCACGATGGGGATTCAGGGTAGGAGTTGCTGAAACATGTGTCTGATGAAGAAGCTCCACTGATGCACTAATAATACCTGTAATTAGTTTCACGCCCACGGTATTGTTGATATTTCAAAAAATGGGTGAATCATTTTACACCGAGCATATTGTTCAGTTTGGGAGATGTTTGCGTTTCCAATTGTCTCAAGCAGGAAATAAAAGATTGTGCATATTGTCATCTGGATTACATGTTCGAATAGTCTGCGCTTTTCTCTGCAAACATACGTATTTATTACAGCCAAGAGACTGGAAAATGGTGGATCCTATGGAAATGCCGAGACGTCGGACGAGGTCTTGGTAGAGTACGACATCTTGATTACGTTACAGCAATACGCATCCATCTTCAGACTTAAATCATCGGCGCCAGGGTGAGTAATATGGTATTCAAGTAAAATCTCATCCGATTAGGAGAACGGCAACGAACAATAGAGACTTGCGTCAAGTAAAGGTGTGACCGACCAGTTATAATTCAGTTCGTCGTTTTACTGTATTCACCGAGAACGATATTAACGTCAACGACATTCTCTGAGCTCAATCTAAACGCAATTTAGATGGAACAAGTGAAACGCACAGAAAAGAGTTTGAATGACTCCGTAGCTGGCCTAATCTGTTCGAAGGAGAATACTGTAGATAATTGGAAATATACTTTGTTTTGTAATACTACAGAAATGCTCCACAAAATAAAGGCATGGGACAGTAGTTTGTTGCCTTTCAATTTGCACGACTATTTCCGTTTCTTGTCTTCAAAGCTCGGTAAACTGATAAAAAAATGGATTTTTATTTCAAGGTGCCGAAACATGAAATACCTGCTTTTAAAATCACTTGACTGCATTCGGTAGTCCCAATTCGGAAACTCTACGGTCGTAGCACATCAACAAAGGTAAAATAAAGTTTGGAGAATTCGTATGAATAGCCTATGAAGGTGTTCTTTTTGTTTCGAAATTGTCATAAATTATAATAACTTTTGTAATAATCTAGTATCTAGTTTCTTTGACTTCACGTATTAAGACGATGCTATAATCCCAGAAAAAATGTGGACATTTGGCTTCCCTGGAATGCATTGTTTTAAACGCTTCATCGGATTTCCCTGAAATTTCCAGACATCATGGTGCACATATTGTTTTTCAAAACAATATTAAACATTATTTCAATGGATATCGAATTAGGCGTGTAAAAAACTTAGTTCATCACCAGATTCACATTAGAATAAGCAAGGTTTCCTAAGCCAATGCCCACGCTTTCAAGCTTCCACGAGACCTGCAGCTGTGTATATCGACCTTAAAGAGGCAAAAATCTAATTTAAAGAAACCCTGACGAAACTGTATGTGTAATTACTCACAACGTCTGGTACAGAGTAATTCCCTTTTCTCTGTGAGACCGTTTCCAGAACAGTACACAATATTCTCGTCTTTTGAGATACTCGCGAAGACAAAACTTTGTGGTAACCACATAAATTCTGATATGCCTCCCATTGACAATGAATGCGCGCATTCTCTCACAGTCACTGGCTTGTACGTCTAAGTCTTGCCACACCAAACAGTGAGACATGCTTAGCTTTGTGAGAGAAAAATCGACGAAGTGCCGACCAGCTGAAAGTTTTTTTTAATTTTATTCTAAAATTTAATGCTTTGATATCAACAGAAATTAAAAATCTAAACGAACGAAAACTGAAATACCTGTTGAGCAGGTTGAATTGAGTCTCAGTGTTAGTGAACCACTTTCACTATTATAATTAGGTGTTGTTCTCGTGTTCAACACCTTTTTATTGGGGACAAATAAAACAATAAGAATCATGTATATTTTAAGTTGTATTGGGAATTTCAGGGTCACAGCTCTACAAATAAATATTTTACAGAAGGCTCCAGATGGGTTCCTTAATTGCAAGAGATAACACACACATTTCCGATACCCAAAGTACAATTGAGTATCGGATGCTAAGTGGCACAGGTTAGCATAGTACCAAATGGGTACATAATACCAAATGGGTATTGGCCGATTGCCTACCAACTGGGTCGAGCATAACAGCAAATTCACTAACAAGTACTAAGTGGGTACAAACTGCCAAATGGACAAATATCATATAAAGTACCAAGTGGGTACACCAAACAGCCAACTGGGCTATAACAACCTGCAAAGCAGGGTTCCGGACAAGCTGAGTGAGCAGACCAGCCGGAGTGATAAAACGAGATATTGTAAGGAACGTGGTGTTGTGGCTCAGTATGTGCCGAGAGCTGTGACCGGGGTGGAGAGAAGCAAGCTGAAGTGATGGATGCTCGAGTACAGGTCGGGTCGCTAGCCAATGACGTCGGTTCTTGCCGGACGGTATCACGCTCCGGGCGTGAAGAAGGTACCATCAGGGACTGCAAAATCAACAATAACCAACAGCAGATTTTGTTCGACAAAAGGGGAGTGTGGGAAAGGTATGAATCGGTTGAGTGGAGATGCCGTGGTACCCAGGGTAGGGAGGGTGGGAGAAGTATAAAATTGGCTAATTAAGAAAACTTACGAGTGAACTTACTGTTGCTTGTGGCTGGGCCAACATGAAGCTGGAGAGAAAGAACAAACAGCGCTACCATCGGACTTGGTAGGAACTAACTAGGAGTTGGATATGAAGCATGAAGGGCTGTATAATGTTATTTGCCCAAATAATAGGATTTATGTCAGAGTGCCATCAATCTCATTAATAGAGACGGCAGAAGACATATCTATAACGTCCCAATCCGCCTCTCCTATTTCGGGAAGCAATCTGACTCGATTCTTTCGAAAATGCATTTTTTACACTACCTTCAAGGTCGTTTTCCCTGACTAGAATCAGCTGTTAACTTAATTCATACGATGAACACCAATTAGCGATAGGTTGAACGAGCTTTAAATTATCACATACTTACATGTAGGAGCAGATTTTTTCTAAGTTTTTCGAGTATTGTTGAAAGATCGACTCACGCCAACAGGTGTCGAACAAGCTTAAAAGGTCGGCACTAGCCGACGGGAAAATATTTTTATAGTCAGTATTCATGCATGGACATGACAGAAATTGCAAGCGCTATGTCAAAGAATTACTCGACATCTAGTGTGATGGATGGAAACGACAACAATAATTTCAGACCACCTGTTCATAGGTTTATTGCGTCAGCTTTTGAGTATTTGATTTGAGATCTGAGAAAAAATTGCGAAAGTTGAACTAGTTTGTCTGAACAGATATGACGGTAAGTGTCTGATTTCCCGTAAATGTCAAAGATATTCATAAAAATTCTCCGTTTTGAGTCCTCGTAAAACGGGTACTTTTGGGCCATTTATTTGACTTTCAAAAATATATATATATATATTATTTTTCCCTCAATGTTTCGAATGGAATTCTTCTCTTTTCTGTATAGCCATTTTTATACAGTAGACCCAACTACAAAATTGTTCTTCAAAAATCTCACCTTAAAATGTGGAATTTTTAGGAAAATTGATGACAAGCTGGTGAAATCCGTCTTGTAATTTTGTCTATGCCTTTTTGATTGCTTGTGAAGTCCGTCAACACTCGAGGTTTATAACATATACTTTTACAGAGCAAGAAGATTCAAACGAAATTCTGCAGTACACAAAAAATGGCCTAACGCAACAGTAAAGTATAAAATCTACCCAATGATGTTCAGTAAGTACATTTATTTAACAAAGTTACATCCCGAAGAAATGTTATCAATGCAAAAATGAATCTAAGCCTACAAAGTTTTTGGCAAAAAGTATACCTTTTAGTACCACAATTCTTCTAGAACTGGCAAATGATTGCCCTATATATTATTTAAGTATTAATAAATTATTTTATGCAAGGTATACTGCTTCGTCCTCATTATCATATTGTTTGGATTCTCGGGTCAGTGACCCTCTTTGTTCTGAGAGTATTGGTTTAATTGTACCACGTAATCTCTTTGTCTTGTCGCAACACCGGGCCACTGTCCATAATTCTCTCCAATTTTCGAGTTTTGTGGGCGGATGCATCCTTCTACTGCATCTGTGGCAGATTGTCACCCACCTTTACCGCTCATCATATTATATAAATTGTGTATTTATCGATAACTGCAGTAGTTTAGTTTGTCATAATATATATGACCTTTAATCTCACCTACACGTGTTGTTTCAAAGTAAACTAGCTTCGGTATTGTTTCGCAGTTAGCAAAAATAAATATTATTTAAGTATTAAATTATTTTATATAAGCTATAGTACTTCGTCCTCATTATCATATTGTTTGGATTCTGGGGTCAGTGACCTTCTTTGTTCTACGATTATTGGTTTAATTGCATCACGTGATCCATTTGTCTTGTGGCAACACCGGGCCATCGTACATAACTCTCTCCCATTTTTGAGATTTCAGTCAATTTCTCTTCCCCTTCCTCCCTCAAACCAATTGCTCTTACTTCCCTGTTAACACTTTATTTCCCATGTCGCTGTCCTGGTGTTGCTGTTTTGCTTCCGAATATTCTTACTTATCTTTCTAGTTCAACACTTGTGTATACCTTCATTGCTGCATTGTACCTCCCGTAGTGCTCCTTTTCCGGATGATTGTCGCAGATTGTCACCCATCTTTACAGCTCAACATGTTATATAACTTTTTTTTTTATTGATATCTGTAGTAGTTTAGTTTGTCATGATACATGTATATGTGAACCTACACGTGTGGTTTCACTGTAAACTAGCTTCGGTATTGCTTCGCAATAAGCGCATATAAATGTGAATTATAGACCGTTGGTTTCCTTAATCACCCAGTTTATGTAAATACACAGTATGCGACTTTTGAGCGGTTGATGGTCAGCCTGCGTGGTCGTTGCTGATGGGTCGGACACATAATTTGTAATCTACGCTGTAGTAACTTGAATTGGTGATATATTCTTTTTTCAGGTTTAAAGGAGCTCAAGATGTTGCGAATTGCGATTAAACAGTGGGAGCATTTTACTTGTGTTAAGTTTAAAGAAGCCGCAGAAGCTGACGAGCATTTCTTGCAATTTCGAGCTGGTCACTCAGGCTGCAACTCATTCGTTGGATTCCAAAACATTGGGAAGCAGAACATTAACTTGCAAAGCCCCGGGTGTAGCCATGTAAGTACAAATGAGAGAGCCACCGATTCATTTAGTTTTGCTACCGTCTTATTCAGTCTATATCAACATCACAATGTAATGTACCATCGATCTCACCTCACCGAAAGGTGTCCCGTTAACTTGTGAGGAAAATGAAAACACGACGTCAGTGGTTCTTCAGCCGAGTGTGTTCCTGTATGTTTTTGCGTATTGTTCCCGCTTGTCTGAATCCCGAAGCTGCAAAAAAGCGGATATATCACTTGTTTGGATCACCTCGAGAACCCAAAATGCTTCAGAAGTGGTTTTTGGCAGTAAAGAATGGACAGTACGCCGTTTTAATTTTGTATTAGTGGGATGTCGTGAAATACCTCCGTGTCTGTGGTCGGAATCGTCCTGTTTCAAAATGAGTAATTCTAATCCCGACCAATGCTTATATAAAACTGAAGCAAAGTTTGCCTCGGTTGATGCAATTTGTGTCGGCTTAGGAGTGTCCGTGGATCAATAGGTTTTGAGAAATCAATTATGAATAAATCATACTGCGTTATCGGCTTCAGCCAATTCGATATTTGCTGGCAGAAAGCTGTTGTGAAGCGATTGTATACGCTATTGTCAGATTTTAGGGGAAATTTTCATTTAAAGATATATACATTATCTAAATCATAGCTATTGCACACCTAGTTTTCCTTGTACAGTTCTGTGGAAGGGGAACCTGTCTTGGTGCGGCGCCCGGCAGGTGCGTATAATTGTGATTTCGCGGCAAATTCACCAAAACATTTACGGGCATTTTTTTCTTTGGTTCAGTAGTCTATTATTTCTCTGATTTTCAGTTTAGTTTTCAACTTTCCCAGACCTCTAATTGGCTAGTTTATGCTTGCAATATCTACACCCCGAACGAAATGATCGGGTTCGAGAGAGCCTCTGCGTTATAAAGAGCCTTGTTTTGTTAAGAACTAAAAAAATCTCAACAAAAAATTACAACACGCGGTTATTCTCCCCTGTCTTTTTTATTTCACGGAAGAACATGTCCAATTTATCACCGAACAGATTTCAATCTTCCCACGACCGACTTCGGTAAGTTGGCCTACGGATCTTTATAGGCTACGGCACGTTCGAAATTTTCTATAAATCCGTAAAAGGCGAAGTAAAACAACCAACTTATTTAAAAACGCAATGCAATTGAAAGGGTTTTACATCAAATTTTGATGATTTTATGGTGTAGAACGATTGTAAGATGACACCAGTATGCGCCTTATGAACTGCTGAACAGACTGCGTTAGAACGTTTGACGTCATTGGTTAATTTCTGCAGCTCCTTCTGCCGTCTGTTGTCAGGTAAAATAACTGAACTTGCTGTTATCGAGTGGGATTACTCAATATGAATTATTACGTTGTTTTGAAGGTGGAATTCTCCTTTAAGTTTCCCGAAATTCTATCCCACAATTTAAGATAAAGCGTAGCAAATTTGGGATTTAACGGAGTCAAAATTAAAATGTCGTGACGGCAGATATCGACCACGGAAAAGCGCTGCATAAGGGTTTAAATGATTTATCAAATCATGAGGATATTTCGACATCAGCATTGCTTGCGAGGTACAGGCACTCATCGATAAATTGGGACTCGTTGATATTCCAGGTAAATGTTTACCTGCACGAAATTGGGCACGCTATCGGGTTGTATCATGAGCACTCTCGGCCTGACCGAGATGATTACATTTGGATTGACTGGAAATCGGTGGAGAACGGCAAGGAAAATACAGGATTCAGAAAGTTAGATGACTTGGGCGCGGATACATTTGGACTTCAATACGAATATTCAAGCATAATGCACTATGGGCTTACGGTAAGTCAGTTAGTAAATTCTCGATAGAGGGTTGGTGAATACAAGTGCAAATTCTATGCGAAAGTGGAAACGCTGCGGTACGTTTAGTGTGTAAGGCAGCACCCAACATCAATGTCATTTACGATGATTATTCAAACACGACGCTTATGGAATGTAGTGCTAAAGTGCATCGACCTTAAAATAGTTTGAGAGAATGCGTTGTCTGCCCTACGGTCAAGTTATCTGTTGCGTTCGTTCTTTTTTGCATATTGTATGCAAACTAGACCCGCCTCCAACACCTGTTGCAAGTTCTCAAAAACTGATGAGGGTCGTGGGTGAAACATGTATTCAAGAATAGTCAGTGTTCTGCCAAAGCGTATACTGGTAGAAAACAAATGTTCAACTGAAATACAAATTCGTACGCACGAGATATTGAGATGTACGTGGAAGGTGGGAAGTCGTGGGTACTACATGCACATACTTCGCCATGCGAAAGAGAAATTAAGTAGGCTTAGTATGCACAAGATACAAAAGTGTGCGCCGTTAAGATACTAACCTGCAGGTATTTCAATCCACTTACATTCATTTCTAAATTGAGCAATTGCTAGACGAATGATCGCCGTCTGAAACAAAAAGAGGGGCCATAATAATTAGCGAACACGACTCACAAATTATAGAACATAGTGATACAGATATTTCAGTGGTGATGAACTTATGAAATGAACAATACATGTATACACAAGCTAAATTTCCGTCCTAGATTAGAGTGATTCGTGCATTATTTTTTTATTTTAAGAAATTGCACGAACCAGGACTAAGGCACATTGGTCTTAAGCTTGGACAGTAAAGTAAATTAGAAAATTGGTCTGCAAAATAATCAGCAACACGCCGTACATGTGAGTTGAAAAAAACTGAACAGTATCCTGAAATAATTGAAATAGGCGGTAAATACTGAGGTCTATTATTTTTCCTAGACATTATATTGCTCAAAATTACATGGCGAAACCTTTATTTTTCATTTTTTTATTAGCATTCCTAGTTTCTGCGTTATGTCTCTAAATATTGTGAAGGATACTAAACCATGTTTTTACGATTTCCACCAATCCTTGTTTTGTCACCTGCTAATGCTTGCTTGACATTGATCTTCCAAGTCAAGGCAGTAATCAACTAAAAACCATGTTCCAAATGGAGCAGGTTTGACATTTTGGTCTTTGGTGGGTGATCTTTCCCCACAGTTACCGTTAGATACTCTTGACTGTGAACAGAGTTTCCAAATTGTTTTCCATAATTTTGAAGGATTTCGAGGGTTAAAAATAATTATCTTTATTTGAGAGAACTGGAATGGAAAGTCGTTTTTAGTATAAGACCAAAACCGGATTTACGATCCTTTTAAGTGTATTTAAAGTTACATTACATATCATGAAAGTGCAAACTCACCATTGTGTACGATAATTAAAAAGCCACAAGTTAACTTCACATTTCAGACGTGCCATTTCTGTTTTACAGTTATAAGGCGTTTGCGACAAAGACCTCTAACACACCTTCTTCTAGGTCAGATAAAACATGTTATTTAAAAACAACTAACTTTGTTCGTGACCTCGACCACGTGTAAACATTTTATAACTTCTTTCGAATTTTGGAGTTCTTTCTCCATTACCTACTTGCATCTAGAAATACAATAAAGCCCTCAATCGAGCCAATGTTGAGCTCTCAACAGATAGAGACGCATTAAATACTATACGTTTATGTTATGAATGTTTGTAGATTGTAGATTAGGTGTCTCGCCAAAGATAGTAATCCCGGTATGTTTTTTCAGTCGGCGTGCGTTCTACTAAGCGCCTTGAGACTCTCCATATGATCACTGTGGAACAATAAAAACCGCATTACTTTGTTCACACACATCAATATGCCTTTCTTGTTTCAGACTGTGATTGAAAAACGCCTTTGCAGAATTTCTTCTATTCAAGCGCCGTAAAACAACATTTCCAACAAAGTTGTGAAAACTTAAACATGCCTGGGAACTCGCGTTCGAAGATGTCTAAAGTGTGAAAAGCGTAGCATCTCCAAAACGCATAAGCCAAATTGCACGTCTGACACTCCGGAAGTTTTAACAGTGCTTTTGATATTTGCGTTTACAAGTCAAACTTGCTACTTCTCTGCTAGCCGATTATGTAAAAATTTGGTCTGAGAGCTGAAAATCAGGAAATTCATTTCCTTTACACCTTAATGTTTATACGAGGAAGAGAACGTTGCATTTGCATTGTTGGATACAATTTTGCTTCTAAACTAGTTTCCCGATATTCTTAATTTGATACACAAATTGTCATCAAATATGCCATACAAAATACAAGATAATTTTGGAAGTCATTATTTACGGCTTTTTTGACGCCGGTTAATATTATTAAGCAAAACAAACGAACGCTCTTGACGTGTAACCTTTTTAATAATACATGAGCCAGTACATGCAGAACGTGACAACGTGTTACAAGCTTACAAGTAAGAGCTTACAGCTTGAGCAGTGTGGAACAGTGCTAACTACCATAGCTGATTCGCCTCAAATTTATTGAAATGTATTAAATGCCGTTTTTGTACCAACGAACATCAGAAACTTCGAAAAGTTTCGAATTTAATTAATTTCACGTCAAGTTATTTAATATTGTCTACTGAATGCATACTGTATCTCTAACAAACTAAATGTATTTTTGTACCATAGCTCTTATACGGACCTTTCCGAGACATGAATTGGTAATAAAATTTGACTAGAACTATTGAAACTTGACTTGGTGTTCATACGATATTGGTGGTTCACGATGGATGGAGTATGATGGTCAATATAATTACGGTTGTAGATCACCTTGACACGGGTAAAATTATAGTTTCGGTGACTAAAAATGTGCACACGATAGGTGCATTTCATTTAAAGTTGGACTCAGGTTGACTCTTTGAATGTCGTTTTCAAAGTTCATCTCTTCTATTTCTTCAAATTCTTGCTTCATGCGTCTGCCTCTACATACCTCCTCCCCTCCCCT
>NMRA01000664.1:67933-128099 GCA_002633005.1 Phoronis australis
GCCGCTTTCGAACCCGGGCCGCAAGAGTTTTGGGTCGCCAACTTTACCACTGCACCACTCAGCGGCTGATGTCATCGAACGCGAAAATAGAAATAGCATGTTCAACAAAGATCATTGTACCGACATTTATATGCTATGAAAACTACTGTAAGACGCATAATTTCTATAAAAACGATATTTTAATTATGTTATCTTTTTCTCTCGTGTTCTTTCACTTGTAAATCACCGTTCTCCAATTTCAATGCCGGTATCGTGTCGACGGGATCTTTTGACTTGAGCATCATACACAGTTACCAGTGGTAACCATCTTTAGCAGACGGTATTTTCAGGGTCGATGCTTGGCGTGATAAAATGTGTAGTAAGCTATAATAGTTGCTAAAACTTTGGTTTGTAGACTCATTGTAATTCTGTTTTGTTTAAATTTTCAATTGGTTTTGAGTAAAGGCATTATTTAACAAAAATCGCTCTGCTTTTCTTAAAAGGTCACGACCTCCGACCCCGGGCCTCTGACATAGAAAGTAGATGTACATGTAGTTATAAATTCGGGGCGAGTCGAGAAAAGCAGGTCGATTCATTGCAATTTTCCTCGTTCAGTATGTGGTATAAATAGATAATTACATGTTCTCAGTCGTTAGCCCCGTATTCAAGAGCCCTCGTGGATTTTAGAGGATTATCACCATCGGGGCTGACGCCCCTCGGGCGATAATTCACCAAAGTCCACTCGGGTCTAGAATACGGGGGATAACGACTGAGAACATGTAATAATATATAGTTACGAATATTTTACATTGTGTTTACTAAATTAGTTCCCAATAGTCCCTGGACATGGCACTTTTTTGTCGTCACATGTACGTACACGTAAGGTCTGTTGCTTTTCCGTGAGGCTGTATTTCGATGAATGGCAGATTTTGCCATTATTATCATCGCTATCATTTTTAATTGTCATTGTTCTAAAAGCTCTTTCAGTGTTTGTTTCAAAGCCTGCTTTGTTGGCTTCAATCAATCCTCGTTAATTCCCCCAATGTATTCTTACTTGAGAAATAATTGAAAGGTATCATTTTATTAAAAACACTTGCTGTGTTACTAAATAGGTATTGTGCTTCTTACTTGGTGGTCTTTTCCAAAGTTTCCATGTAACTCGTATAAAGCCTGGGTCACGCTTGTCTGTTGAGCAGACTTTGAAATCTGTTTTGACTCATATTTCGCTCCAACCTTTCGAGGATTTATGAATGTTACCGAACACTCTCTTTCAGAGAAATGGGTGGAGAAATTATTATTGATATATGTTCAAAGCGGCTTTAATATTCTATTAAATAACCGAAAAACCATTCACGAAAAATGTATCATCCCATGTGTTTACACTTTCATTTCAGAAAATAATTTTAAAATCATTTAAATCAATAGCAACATGTACTCTAACTAGGCATACTCCAAAGACGGGAAACAGACAATGCACGCTCGCAATAAAGAAAATGAGAAGCTGATATTGAAGTCGGGCCGAGAATTACAATTCAAAGACATACAAACAGTAAACTTCATGTATAGTTGTAACGGTGAGTACTCAAACTTAACACAGTAAATGTTATATTTTATTTTTCTAAATAAAGTGGACGACGTCACAATCCACGAAAATTCAACTGGCTTTCAATTAATCGCTGCAAACAAACGCATTTATTCATTATGAAATGAATACTAATTATTCCTTAATTACGGAATTTTCCAACTGTTCGACACTTCAAATATGGCCTATTTGTGTATTGTGACTACCGGAATACATGTCGCATTGGGCATAACTTCCAGTATAACAGACTGCTAAAAGTCTTAGTAGCTATAAGGAACAATGGAGTGCCTATCCATAACTAATACCCAATCCGTTGTCGAAGACAGTTTAAATAAACGCACCACTCACGATTCCGACCCCAAGAACACACAGCCAGTTTGAATTAACCACGGAACCGGAAGTACAATTCATTCAGGGAACAGGCTTAAGAATCTTGGCTGTGCGACTGGAGATGTTTGTAACCAGCCTGCAAATTGGGACAATATAATCGATAGCGGGCTTTAACTTCAATGAAACCAAAACAGGCAAAGTTTTTCTGAAATTGTTGACAAAATTTGGTATGATAAATGTTGACAGAAATTATTTTTTCCAGACTCGGACCTGCAGCCGATTACCCTTTGCGGACCAATCGAGACCACTGCAACGTCTGTTTCATCGGAATGAATGTTCAAATCATGAATGCTGTATACATAAACAAACATCTTCTTACACTTGCATTGCGGAATAGTCACAATCCTGTACCAACCGGATTGAAAAACAATGAAAGCTAACTATGGCTGGCTAGGCTAAGCGTGTTTTACTGGGTTTAATTAACTCTGGTAAACAAAAAACTAACAGAACAACAAACATGCAACTTCAAAATAACTGAAAGAAATTGCTATACAGTTAGCATATTCTGACGATTGAACTTGTAAAATTAACGAATATAAATTTAGACGGAAACTAATTAAGATATCTGCGGTTGTCTCCCGCGACTTCCGTTGCGGCCGGGCGGCTGAATGTCAACAAATAACAATGAACGACAGAATACCATTTACTGGCGAAATAACTT
Organism: Phoronis australis; assembly: GCA_002633005.1. Taxonomy (NCBI): domain Eukaryota; kingdom Metazoa; phylum Phoronida; family Phoronidae; genus Phoronis; species Phoronis australis. Next base: position 70,546 of record NMRA01000664.1, read on the forward strand.
GAAGACAAAGTATTAATGAGTTTAAAGTATTGGGAATAATTCTCACTCTGGCAAAAACATTGGTGTAGACTGCTACGCGTTAGAGCCGGACCACCTGGCCTGCTGTGTGCGGATATCTGTTCTCCACGGGCAAGAAAGCCCATTAATTAGCTACCCCGACCTTGAATAAGTGAAATTCCTTTGACAAAGAGATAAAAAAGTCTGCGTCATGCTCCTAACACTGCAACATTTTCCCATCGCTGACATTAAGCTACACCACCCCCCTCCGTTTGCGGCCATGGATTTTGAAATTGAGACAACAGAGGTATATATTGAAAGCATTTGTCAGGTTTTTAAACATATTTGTTTTTAAACATATTTAACATATTTTCATTAATAAATGAAAAATGAAGACAATTTAGCAAATGATGATTTTCCCGGCGAAGAGTCATGGCGACTTTAGTGGAATTACTTAGCCGGTAACTGTGTTCGGGATGCAAAATCAAGCACATGCGCGCATTGTGGCAATTGAGGTGTGGAGCTCACAGTTTTGAGATAAAACTTTTTTTTCTTTTGTTGAACCATCGTCATGTTTGGTTGTTTATTTTTTTTTCTCTGCTATATTTAACGGCCAGTAAACCCTGTTCCGATTTGATGCCAAGTACACACTGGGCTCACACGTCCGGGTAGTCACACGGCAATAGCTCACTTCATGCTAGTACTTTGCATCAGTTTCACGGATATGGTGATAAAAATAAGACATTTGACGATAAAGAAAGTTTTTTCCTCTAATTTATGACCTAAACGGGTACTGTTGCTGAAATTTGACGTACGCTACCCTCCCGATGAGTCAGTACGGATCTAAGTAGTCGAGCGTCACAAGCTTGCTATTAAGCATTAAACATCCTTCGTCATATTGTTGAGACCCTCACTCTTGACGTTAGAGGGCGACGCAATTGTCCGCCATCATTGAAATAAACGACTTGAACGCAGTGTTGTAGTTGTCCGAACAAGAGCCAAACTCACGGTTTAACTATATGCAAAGACCAGGTAAAATTTGGACAATAAATAATCAAGTAAAAAAGAAGGAAAATGAGAATCAAAAATAACCAACCAAAGTAACGACGCATTTACGCTCACGGTGCTGTCAATACGTGTCACGTTTTTCCCCGTGTGTGGGTGGGCGCAGGTTGTTACAGACCGGGTGCTAATAGCTTTCAGTGCGACGATTGACTGAAGACTGGTTCGAGTTAATCCGGACCGTACATGTACGTTCACAAGCCTACTCAAACAAAACGTTCGACTTAAGAGGCATTATCTGAGAAAACCTGCAAAATTGCAAAATGTTGGCGGAGGCACTTTCATCAATTAAGTTGATACTTTGCACACCAATTTGTACTCACATATGAATGACTAAATCACGTCTGTTTTTTTATCTGGATTCATTCTATACAAAAAAAATAATAAATACCTTCCGTCGTGGTTTTTTCACACAGGACAAGAATGTCCAAAAAGACAAAAAGAATGCCAACACTCACAGAGCTGGAAGCCAGTTTGTGACTTTGAATGATCATAATTANTTACATTATCATTGTACTTAACTCAGGGGTCATGTCAATCAAACAGAATAACAGAACAAAACAAAACATTACAACTAATAATACTGTCAGACTATATTCTGACAATACGTTTTCAAGCACAAAATGACAGTCATTCAGGAATGGTTCCTGAACTGATGCCCCGGAACTCAGGTCACGGGATAGACGGGGATACTTGAAAATCGGTCGAGGTAAAAAGTGTGCTCAAAAAGGTTTTTAGTAAGATGTAGACATGCTATGTTACATATTGAGTAATTTGGTGGATCTGTATAGTTCTCTTAGTATATATACATATATATATATATATATATATATATTTATACATATATATATATATATAGATAGATATATGTATATATGTATATATGTATATGTATATGTATATGTATAATGATATGTATATATGTATGTATATGTATATGTATATTTATATGTATATGTATATGTATATTATATTGGCAGCCCAATGCTCAACCAACATTCGATGTCGTGACGGTGGTTTTGTCAACAAAGAGTGCACGTGCTTCTGTAGAGACGGAACGAACAACTGTCAGGAAAGCGGACAGAAACCTCCTGGAGATGGAAAAGGTTGTCTTTTCGTTAAACGAACTAAGCCGTCATTGCATATTGTGTGTAAAATGGTCTGTTTTGACCCAATAGAGTCATTTTGACAATATAGCCGAGAATCCTTTTTTTATTAATTATAATCACCATTGACGCATTCTATTCGTGTAGGCACACGGGATCATGCTTCACGTGTTCACTGTGTGTGCGTGTGCGAATTTCTGTTATGCTCATCAGAGTATAGAAATCAATGGGAACGCGGTGATTGAGAGTGTGAAATAGCAGTTCTCAGGTACCGTGAAGTGAAATAGACAGCTCAAATTGGCCTACTCTAAGTCAACCAGTGACCATTATAGTTGTAGCACGGTGTGTTTGTGGCATCCTAGTGTTGAAACTCCTTATGTTTCTAGAGTGCACAAATACCATCAGTGAAGATCTGTGCAATGCGTACTTGATGAAACAAGCCTGCTGGCAAGATGCCATGTCTGTAGTTCCTAAGTGTAAAAAGTCGTGCGGATTCTGTGGATTAACTTTGAAAGGCGGCAGCCCACATGCAAAAGGTAAATGAAGATATTTGGTTATGAAGGTACTTGTAATATTAAGCAGCGTATTCTCTGCCGTTACCTAGTGTCTGTGGAGATAATCGAATTCTAGATTATTGGCATCGTTGATCTATGTACGAACCCAAGACTTTTGTTTTGGTTTGGGCTCGAGTTTAACTTCACAGGTTTTAAGCATTCAGGTTGGCGTCACGTCCTAGAATAGTACACAGGACAAACAAGGGATTTCACAGTGGGTCTCATAATTCAGTTGCTAGTTTTAGTGCGAATAGCATATGGTTTGTATTGAGTGTTGGGAATTGAGTATTTGAGAGTTATTTTGTGTTATTTAGCAAAATATGAATCGGTTCGGTGGACCAACTGTCCCCAGTTACAAAAGTTGCATTCATGTATGTTATGGAACGTGGTATTGCTTTGAATGCACGAAGAAATATGGACTTTATTAAAGTTTGCGAAGCAGTGGATAGATTGGATTTGGTGATTGATCCTGACATGGCTATGGAGGGAGATTCACGAGCTACGAAACAAACTTCAACATAGATCGACTATGAGAATGATGACCCATTTATCATGGACCTCCTATTGGACAATGGTTTTACCGACAATCCGAAATTAAGATTACATATTTCCAAATATTTGCTCTGTAGTAAGGCCAAGTTTGACGAGAAAAAGCTACGTGCATAGAAAACTGCTAAAGATTATCGACTCGATGCCGATGGCCATATCATGGAACTCGGGTACAACACTGTGAACGACAGTTCTACTGGTTCGTTTGTTTCCCATGTCAAACCAACTCAAAGAGCAAAGACTTGCTTTAGTGAAGAAGGAGTTCTACGGGGCATGACCATATGTAAACAAGGAGCCCGTGTCTGTTTAATCTACACGGTGTGAGTGCCCAGGAGGGTGAGTTTGACGGACTTTATTGTGTAACTACTGATATATTCTCACAAGGTATCAATTAATATGGGTTTGGGGTGCCTTGACTAATGCTTTCATATTTACGCTTGACTGGAATGATCATAAACTAGTGTAATGGACTCCAGAGTTTGATTAAACTTTTAAATATTGCCTGGTATATCACCTATTCTTTTGATCAATGCAGTCAGAATATCATTGTAGTACTGCAAAAACTGTGATTTTTCATAAGCAAAATAATTGTTAAAAGGGTTGTGAGCCACTTACTTGCCTTTGCAGCAACACACAGAATTAAATTTTAGGTTATGTGTTTTGCCTTTTTCCTTGTTAGCTCTGACGGTCCTTGTCGACACATAGGTGCAATGATGTACGAACCAAGCTCATGCACGAACGATCAAGTTCAATGGAAGATGCAAACTAGGGCACACGTTGCACCAACAACAGTTAGGCGCATAAATGTGCTAAAAACAAGGTACATCTGTATGAAATCAAATCATAATTATTGTGTACTATATCAACTTCCACACTGTCAATCTGTAAATGTGACCTAAATATCACTGTCTGTGGCATAAAAAATGTCGCTGTCCTGGTGTTGCTGTTATGTTTCTTAACTTTCTATTCACCACTTATGTATTCCTTCATTGGAGGCAGATTGTCACCCACCTTTACAGTTCAACACGTTATATAACCTTTGTAATTACTGATATCTGTAGTAGTTTAGTTTGTCATGATATATATGACCTTTTATCTCAACTACACGTGTTGTTTCACTGTAAACTAGCTTCCGTATCGCTTCGCAGTTAGCGCATATAAAATCAGATATTACTTTTCCCAAAATTTCAGTTCGATATGCTTTGATTTGTAAATGAATACGCAAACAATCTGTTTAGTTGGGGAATGTTGTTTTTGTCGTCTAAGGTACCCCAGAGTTGAACAGCCCCAAGCCGGCCTTACACCATGAGGACTGGGATACAAGACCACTATAGATAAGAATGCTCAAGATTGAGTAAGAGGTTAATATGCAAACTGCTAATCGCTTTATTGCTGAACGTTAGTAGTTCATACACCTTTTGACGCAAGTATTCCTTACTCAGACTTGCAAAATGGTCAAATAAGGACCGAATGCGTACAGTAGGACGTAAATGAAAACAGGAAGCTTTGGTGCATCCGTGCAATTGAGGAAGAGAAAGTGCAAGATGGAATTCTTTGGCCTCCATATATGATGTCTACTAAAGATATATATAGTTGGCTTGTTTCTGCTTTTTGGGTTCTCAGCAAGTTTTATTATAAATTGAAAATACAAATACTTTTAAATGTTCCAGTTTTGTATGGAACAGATTGGACACTTAAAGAGGCATGAGAGGTGAAAACTCGTCAAAAGTACTTTTTAAACAATTCATCTGGCATGTTTGTAAGGGACGTCTGCCATAATTATTCAATTCCACCTGTAAGGAGACGTGCAGTTGACATGTGTTTTTTATGTGAAACTAATCGAGACATTATTTGAAATCAACAGAAATTCCAAAAATGACTGGTGAAAGGGTGGAAGTTTTTTCAGTGGCAAAGAACCACTTTGAATAATGAAATTTCGCCTGGTTTTTGGCCTTCCGAGCCACTTTCACAACTTGGAATATTTTGTATGTAACTGCGTCCAAATTTTTGACAAAAAGGTAACATTTTCTTATCAGAAGTTGTTTAAAAACTGTGCCCACTAAGGCGAGTACGAATATGAATATTTCATTGTAGTCAATTAATGTTAATTGTCTATAATTTCAGGACATACAGTAAGACCAGATGTCGCCCTCCTCCAACTGTTTGAGTTGAACTCCCTACTCCTGAAGCTCCTGGTTTGAGCCATCCGGTTGTCAACGAAATATCCAAGCAGAGATGACTACTGATTTATCTCTAACCTTTTCGTTGAGCCAGGAAGACAATGTCATTATAGACTATGGGAATCGGCGGAAAATTGCGAATGAACAGTGGTTTTACATGCGAAGTGGCCTTCTGACGGCGTTTGTATTTGGGTCAGAATTATGAAATAAGAAAATTGATTCTCTTGTAAACCAAGTTATGGGAATTGAGTCCGGAAAATAATATCACGAAGCTTTGTCTGTATTGGGGGCAAAAAGGGAAAGTTTTGCTAGAGATTTGTACAGACTGAATAATAAAATACAGTACAATGGCTTGAAGCACTACATTTTGGGTCATCTGTTGATGGCTTAGTATCACTCAGATATGCCCATAGAAATTAAATGTCCTTTCACTTTGATTAAACTTCACCCCACTGCAGCTCTCTTAAAGAAAGGGTGTAAAATTGTAAATGACGATATAGTTTTTGCAAAGAGTGCCCTTACTATGGCCAAATCCAAGGTCATATGGGAATAACTGAATAGTCAAAATTTGTGACTAGGTTTTATTCAAAACCAAGTGTATTGTACTTCACTTTTGACAAACATGTTACAGTTTTTCAGATGTCGTGTGCTGAAGAAATTGTAGTGTTAGTTCTGTAGGCGTGTTAAGGCATTCCATTTCAAGTGTGATCTCAAAAACACTACACAAGTTTGGTAGTCATACAGTGTACATGTATATGGGCGCTCAAGGTCAGCAGATTGATATTTGGATGTATGGAGTTAAAATGTGTTCCTAATAACATAAAAGAGAACGTGGAAATTACACAAACAGTGACTAGATGGAATGCGTTGACGGCCTTTAACGTAGTACAGACGTATTACTTGAAGGATATTTTTTATTTCTAAAATATACAACAATGAGGTATATGAAAATAAAACAGACACACATGCACACACACACGCGCATACCTAAATAATATCTAATCCAAATAAGTGTCGAGGGCTTCCAAAAAGGTAGTTTTACGGGGTTGCATATTTCTTACTTGACAATAATTACACAAGAAACATTAAAATTGTGAATATCTAGGAATAATCTGGTCTCTAGAGCATTTATGAATGAAATACTGACGAATAGTTAATATAGTATTAACATATTGAAAAATACGTCCAACATGTCCTGTCAAAATAGCATTTTATCTAAGATTAAATCATGTTGTGCAGTTACATAAATTAAACATTTCTGAATTTCACACGACAAAGTTTTCACAGAACCACATTCCACAAACACATGGTTAAATTTTCAACAGTACCACAAGATGCACACTTGTCATCACTTACTGAATTCATATTTTTCAAACTAAGATTTGTAAATATAATTAAAGATTTCAACATGAGGAGGTAACAGACGTTTGTGTGGAAGAACATAAATGTGTATAATTCGTTGTCTAGAGTAAATATCTGTTAAGCTGTGTTCTATATCAGGAGGCAAAATATTTTGGAAATCAAAATATTTCTAGAAAACACATTAGTAATTTCACTGGACTGGAGAGTGTGTATACATTTTGACATCGAAGGCTCAGCTTTCAACTCAACCGCACTCCTCATAGCAGCATGATGAATCTAATTTGAAATCTTATATCTATTTTTCAAAATCCCCCATGTCAGAAATTTATCTTCAAAATTCAAAGGATCCTTCACAAGAATATAAATATAACCAGCCTCAAAGAAAATATTAAAGGATACAGTCCTCCCATTAATCAATATGAACTTGGTTTACAGTTGTTATGTCCTTATGTAAATGAGCAATTATTTCTTGCTATGCAATCATTATAGGAGAAATAAATATTTGCAAGGGACACCAAATTATAACCATGATTTGTTTTAAAGATCAAACTACCCCCAAAGGTTTGGAAAATATACGTTGGAAACACTTTAAAATTTCATTGTAGTTATTGTACTGCCTGTTTCTTGTAAAATGCAATATCAACACTCTCCTTCCTCAAAAAGAAAACATATGGTCTCACTTCAATTTACGATTTTAACCCCTGTGATTTAAAGATACATGTATTAAGTTCAATATAACCATTGCCATCAATTGAGAAACCACAATATCTTTAACTCGATAAACTACTACAAAATCTATCAACAAAAAATAAATACACTGTGGTCACGATAATATAGAAACCATTCACGCCGACACACAAACACACACACACACACACACACACACACACCTACATTGTACATAAAATAAATACAAAAGCATAATTCAAGTCCATCTCGTTCTGTCCGTCGTCGTCATCCAGCTAGCCATTTGTAGTCACAAATTAAATACATCCCATGCCCTTGATTACCTATATACTGTAGTTTCGCCTGTTAACTGTACATAGATCCTGCCATCGCTGGACCAGCTACTTTTGACATCATCATTCTTGAATGCAGGCTATTTTGATGCTTAGACATGTTCACCTGAATACTTTGTTATACTACTTCTACCATGTCCTCTCCCAAATTCGTCTCATCTGGCAATGACCGAAGGGCAAGTTGGGAAATTCCCAGATAAAAGGCATTCTCGATAGGAGATCGAAGTAGTTTTCGTATTTGATTGTTATAACTATTCATCCCATATAAATGAATTTTGTTGTATTGCGGCAAAGTACTGTCACATTATTTCACATGTGAAGTGTCCTCACACTTGCTCTGGTGTGAGGATTTTTTCGCTCCACTCTCCCACACTTCACGGCGTATTTCACACGCATGGCATAAAAGCTCCAGTATTTGAGCAAGGCTCATTTTGTATCCCCACTGTTGTTTCTTTGTAACATGTCAACACAATACCATTGCATATGGGTTAGAGAGTGTCTTGCTAAATATAAAGCATGTGATGCTTATTGTGTGATTTAGCTGATGTCTTTGTTACTGGTCTTTTACTGCTGTCCATGCCAAATCTTGTCCTGTGGATTTCGCAACCTATTGTTTAACTTGCTCCTACTGCTGTCGCATGGGACGCTATTGTTTTCCTTTATTGCGTCTTTGTTGGATATTACGATACAGGTCTCACATCAACCGTATCCTGCGCGCACCATCAGGAGTTGCCGCAAATTGCACACCATTATCTCTATTATAAGAAAGAAAAACAAAATGAGCAATGGATACGCACGTACGTAATAAACGATTTACTTTTGCAAGCGCAGTTTTACCGGTAGTATAAGGGAATTGTACATAGAATTTTCATTTTGTCTCTACCTCCAAGTAACCATTCCCTCGTTTTGCTACGTGACTAAATATATTGTCACGGTCAGTGATTACCAAATGACCTCGTTTGTTTTCGTTTTACCGGTAACTGCATTTAGTTTGCAATGTGATAATATTTCACCAGTTTCGGACATATGTTATTCCAAAAATTTGTTTTCCTAGTCCAGCACCTGTACCTGTCTCCCACGGTATGTCCTAATTTGATGAAAATTTACAGTGCTCTGAAATAGCCGGTTTTGAATTAGCCAATTGACCATGATGTTATTTCAGTTTCTGCTGGCGATAGAGTCATGCTGTTTTAGGTAGATCTACAAATGAAATCTTACAAATGATCTATTAAAATATATTTTAATACAATGGAGTTTTTCAAAACTCTATCTGATTGTTTGTGCGCCACAATAGAAACTGCCTAACCAGGTAACTACTTTCCTCCATCAATTTGTCATGTTCAATTGATTTCAACAATGCGTAACAGAATAAATTCGATGCCATGTTTACCGTCGTTTTGCCTGTAACGCAAGCTTCAACCTGGTTGCAGCGCCCTCAAGTGCCTGAAATCACCAAAAGTAGAAATTATGAAGCACTTTGTTAAGATTTCCTTATTACATACGTCAAAGATGTGTAACATGTACGCTATAAAAAGGTATTCAGCATGTGCGACCAAAATTGTCTCCTGAAACGAAGATGACATAATTTGCTTAACGATATCTCAAAACGTATTCACAAAATTGCCGTTTCTGCAATATTTCGCAGATCATGTCTAGCAAAATACCTTATAATCATTCTCGGAGAACGTAAGATACGAAATATACACCGTGTAGCGAGAGAAAAAGGCTTAAAAGGACCGTCTTAGAATGGTACAACCACGTGGAACTTTGTTTACGGTCAACGGTTACCCAGCTGTCTCGCAAATCGAATATCTCGCCAGGGACAGAGTTGTTCCCTATGTTCCGTATGTACCCGCAGTCACCGAGTCGTCATAATTTTGTGACAACGACGTATGCACATGATAGAAAGATGTCGGGGAAAACGGATTCAAAACGTAGTTTTGATCCTGAAAAAGTTGTGTGTCTGCACGCATACGACCGTTGAGAACGAATCTAGCTAGTAGTCGTCCTCACGTTTCTGTGACACAGCAAGTTGCGTAAATCGTCACCCAAATTCCCTGTACTGTAATTTAACGTTTCGCTGTTTCGATCTCATGCTCACGACTGGCTTTATCGTCCTACTCGATGTCTGTATACATTACGTGCTCGGTTTTCATTTTAGTATCCCAGCTCGTGGTGTGTCCGACAGTGTCTAAAATGATCTATTGGCCTACTTTAAAGTAGACCACAATGCACCCGCTTATTACACTTTGCTGGCTCCGCCCGTGAACAGATCGAATTGGGTGCTTACAGGTTTTTGTGATGATTAATTTAATTACGCCCTGCAAATTCAAAGGATATTGTTCGTGAATGTTGGAATAATGACCGTGGCTAGGGCAAGTCGACTTTTGAAATTTGAACTTAATAACATCAGTTCTCGATAACGGTTTGTTAATTTAAATTTCGCTGAAACTTCCCAAACTTAATATTTATACATCTATCTCAAAACGCTGTTAGTGTTTTGATATACTAAGGTCTAGTTTCTGCGTAATACAACAAAGACCAATACTTCAGAATCTATTGTTTACAAAACTACGTTACGTTTTGCGAGTTGAGTTGTCATAGAAATCAAACGAAATGGCTAATCAAAAATTCTTAGCAGCGTTGTTGAGGTTACTTGTGAAGTTAAAGAAGGTTTCATTGAAATCGACGGAGGGTTTTTTGGTATGGATGTACCTTCATTAAACATGGAATTCTGTTAAGGTGATACTAAAAATGCCACATAAGTACATAACATATTTTTATATTCCGTGATATCTTTTCTTTCAGGAAATATATAATTTTAGTGGTTGGAATAGCGTTGGTTTTTATATAAAACTTATAATGGAGGCCACCAAATAAGGTTTGAGATAAGCTTTAAACTTTCTCTCTGTATTGTTTGTAATGGTGTAGGTTTACGCATAGACACATGGGACTAGTTGTGAGTTGTCAATCCGGTGATTAAAAAGATTGTCACATTTTCATTGTCTTTCTAGGAAATTGTAAAAATCCTCTTGGTGACTACGAATGTGCTATATTGGCTAGCGTTTGGTATTGTCACCTCATGGCTGCTTACATGGTAGTCAACTGCCCTCAAGCTTGCGGTTGGTGCGACAGAAAAGACAATGGTGTGTATGACCTATGTAGTTGTCCATGTGTGATTTTAAAGGAGCATGTCACCCAAAAAACAAACTAGTTTGTATCGATTTAGTTCGAGTAGTTCTACTCCATAACGACACGTATGGTTGCGTTACCTGACACCTCACGGCAGATTGAGGTTCTTGAAATTATCCAATGACGTCATCGTTTTCACACGCAGTCTGTTCAGCAGTTCACAACACGGGTTACTGGTGTCAGCTTATCGCTTAAAGTCTTCGTTTAACACCAATAAATCATCAAACTTCGATGTAAAACCCTTAAAAATACACTGAGTTCTTATAAAAACGCGTTGTTTTATTTCGCTCTTACGGATTTATTGGTATTTGGACACACCGTAGCCTACAAAGTTCGGCAGGCCAATAAGCTCCGTAACAGGAGTTTGGGGTCTGTTCGGAGATAATTTCGAAGTATTTTCCGTGAGATACAGACAGGAGAACCTATATCTTTGTTGTTTTGACTAATGATTTTTTTGAGTTCTAAATACAAAACGCTTGTTGTTATCCTGGCTGGTGGCTCGGAACCCCATCAAGCTTGTTGCGGCCGGCTGGATTGACTTCATCAAGTTGTTATCCCGGCAAGTGGCTCGGAAACTGATCAAACATTACGAACATAAACCAGCCAAAGTTCTGTGGAAACTTAATTTCGAGTCAAGAAAATACTATGCTAGTGAGCCAAAGAAATGAGCACGTGATTATGTTGGTGAATTAGCCACGAAACTGCAACTACTTACTCGTCGGGGGCCGCGAATTCACTCGGGCTCCGCTTTGGCCACAGCACCGTCTGGGCAGAAGTTGTACATTGGCAATGTTATTTGAGTGATATAAGCGTAGATAAAGATTCCCCTAACACCTAGCCGTGGGATGGAAATCGAGTTGTTTCACAACAGTTTCTGCCAGCAAACATTCTTTAGCATGAGCTCAGACGGCCTCGGTGTACCGTCAATTAGTTTTGTTGCACCTAAAGCCGGTTCTGACGCAGTCATTTGTTCATTGCTGGCTTCTCAAATCATTTGCAATCACAAACACTCCAAAGGCATTACAAATTGCATCAATTGAGACAGACTTTATTTCAGTTGGTTAGGGTGAGAAGGTATTTTGAAACAGAACGATCAGTACTAAACGCCAATCCCGACTTAGGACGAGCTAGAGCTCATCTGTCCCGACTTCGCAGGTGGATCGTTAAGTTTTACAGGCTATCAATTGGAACAGGAGTACAGTGATGAAGTAATACTAGAGAGGCGCTCAGACAACGGAACATGGAGTTATTTGGTAAGCCGGAGACACGGAGATGTTTCACGGCCTCATACTTGCTACTACCATGAGCCACTTCTTAAGCATTTCGAACTCTCGAGGAAGTAAAAAAACGATATACCCGCTTTCCTCGCAGCTGCTTAGTTCGGACAAGCGTTAACGTTGCACCGCAACATAGCGGCATTCACTCTGCATATGAACCACTGACGTCGCTAGCGTTGTTTCTCACCTTCCTCACCGGTTAACGCGACACCTCTTGGTAAGGTAAGGTCGACCATATGCGAGGCGAAATGGATATAGACCGATTAAGATGGCAAAAAAGACCAAGTTAAATCGGGGGGCATTCTCCTTTAAGAAAACTACAACAAAGAAATATTGTTCATTGTCTCTTCAATATTCACTCCAACGCCTCACTTGTGGCAACCGGTCAAGTCAAACGATTGGTTTTTGTGTCAGGGATCTTAACCACAACACCCACTGCATTATAGGAGATAGAAGGGGTGGTGATCTACCGGCAGAAAGCATGCCTTTCTTTGTAACTCTTGGATATGACTAAGTATACGTGAATTTTCAACGCGGCATATCACGAACACCACGGGTACTTCCTTTACCTCAAGTTATCACTGGGAAGCTTTTCATATCTATACTCCACTACATATGAATTCGGTCACAATAGGGTTCAGGTCATATGTAAAAAATCGAGAGTGACGTGTTACTCCTAAAGAACCGTTGTGCAAGTCTGCTATCACAGGACTGTGTCGGAAAAATCTTCATTTGAGAGTGCCTTGCTGTTCTAATTTAAGTTCGCACTTGCGCAAACACAAAACACCTAATTTGAAGCTACCGAGGTATTCTGATGGCCAGTTATGTAACTACGAGATGAACATTTTATGGATGCAGCTGCATGCGCATGTCAAATCAATCTTGCGATGTAAACAAAAGTCATGGCATCTAAACCGTTTCCAAACTCATCAAAGGGTATTTCAATGCCACACTTAAATATTGTCGAAGAGACTCGTTTTAGCACCTAATGGGTTCCAATGAGTGTCATTGACCATATCCCTTACATGAGTGCGCTGCGACCAAGTCAGGCATTTTGCTTAGTTCCGTAGCCGCACTAGGCTCGAAAAGGGAACCGATGTCGTTACATTCCTAGTTTTTTGGGCTACTCCGTTCGTTCTGCCTAAGCAGATGGCTCGTTTGCAAAACATAAATTGATAATGGTTGATAACGATTTAATGCCATTACTTAAAATCATTTTTTCTGTGAACGGATTAAATATTTTGCAGTTTATGGGCTTTTGTATGTCGAGATAAAAGAAGATCAATGGGAAATCTCACTACGTACATGTTGTGTGATTTTACGTTTAAAGAGTTCCCACCATGACCCTGTGTCTCAAAGGGAATTCTATTAATACATCTTACGAGACTTAATAGCATTTAGCACCCCTGTTGCTAAGAAACAAGCCAAAATTTACAAAAATATATTTTCCTGTTATCGGGTTTGTGTACAGTGAGTCTCCGCAGTTGTTTTTTTTACTGGTGCGATACTGGGGAGTTGTGAGGAAAGTCCGTGGAGAGCCGCCTTTTTTAGACATGAAAAGGTGCATTTGTGAAGGCTGTAGTAACAGTAACTTGACTGAGAACGTCTCTGTGTTCATTCCTCCTAAATATGTGAAAGTTGATAAGCAATGGCATCTGTGCACCGCACGAGAGTTTGGAATGTCAGTGTGAAACATGCGATTCAGTTGGGAGCCAAATTTTGTTCGGCACATTTCAAAGAACTGTGTTTCGACCACGCACGATGAATGACTCGCCACATTGTATGTGCATTTGTAAAATTTATAAATAACGAGAAAACTGCTTCTACTCTAGGGCGAGTGATTCCAGGCCCTCGACCCCGGCCCAGTGCTACTACATGTACAAAGAGTCTTACGCATTGTGTTTAGACTGTGCTCATTCCTCATGGCAAATGTGAATACGAGAAACCCAGGTTTATTGTGGCCTTTGTTCTGAATATTGACCAACCCTTGGTTCATTTGGTTGTGGCTCACACACTGTACATGTATATCTGCAGCAATTCTCGGGCAAGTGGGTCGAGTTCATCAGGCCTCAAAGCGGACGAAAGTTCTCTTAATAGGAAATCGAATTCGTTATCTGATTCTTCAAGTACAGTGTACAGTGTACGTGAGTGTGAGTGGTGCCCGTGATCCACTCTCCTCTCTGTCTGCATGATAATTGTCCAGTTCTCGCTCAAAATCGTCATCTTCTTCTGACCTGCTGTGTTCCGACATTGCAGTCGATTGTCCAGTGGGCAACCGTCTTCCACTCAATTCATAATTTGGCGGGAAATTTAGAAATAACTATGTTTTCTTTTAATTTTAATAATGCTATTATTTGGCATCAAAAGTAATTATATGTTTAGAATTCATCAGGATATTCGTTGCATTTTACCTAACTGAAACCTCAAAAACTAGGAAAATACATGGTGGGGACTATTTAAATAAAATGCAAAAAGTTAAGAAATGTGCAAAATCCCTGTGGCTTTAATGTTTGTTTGCATGAATTCGGAATGTATTCTATCATCGCAAGGCGCTCAATTGTTGCCTATTTACAGATAACATAGAAAAGGTATTTTTTTAAAAATGAAGTTATTAGTCAATTTCAGAAAAATGAACCACTGCATCGGTAGTTATTTCTTCAGCTGCGGCTTGTGAAAATATTTGGCATACCACGGATTGTGACGTATTTGCAACATTTGGCTACTGCCGATCGGAAAGACTTTGGATGCTGGCACACTGCAGGAAAAGTTGCAAAGCCTGTGACATTATGGACAAAACGTGCAACAACGAACATATAAACGAAGCAGAATGCTACGCGTGGGCTCTCACCGGAGAGTGTTACGAAAACGCAAGATGGATGTACAAGAATTGTAGGCGTGCTTGTGGTAAATGTGGATACCTACCGGGAGGTACGAAACTAAAATCAAATACAAGTCAGATTTTAACATCTGGATGAAAGTGTGCAAAATTTCACGTCTTTCAATTTAAATTCATGTTAGCTAAAGGCATTAAGTCTTTACTCAGTTTTCTTTTACCGCCCATGTTGTTTAAAGTCTGAAATCGAGAAGGACCTTTAAGCTCATCAAATCCGTATCATAATAATCTTCACCTCAACAGGATACAGGCGTTTTTGTGTAAATGAGCTGCCCATAGAAACACTTCCTGCTGTGGTTGATGGTTTCAAAATCTTGTTAGTAACGTAAAGAGAAAGTTCGTGTGGTGAGGATTGTTACGAGACCGAGGTTACATGTACGTCCGACAGTAACAGGCCTAAATTCGCTTTTTGATAAACTCATGACTTCAGACTAGCAGGTTACAAGCGTCCTTACGTTAGTTCACGGTACAGGATCATTGCATATGTAAAAGCCCGTACATGCACACAGGACCTGCATATATCAAAAGTCAAAGACGTTTTTCTCAAATTCCCGGCAATAGATGTGATATTTGACTAAATTTAATATTAGGTTTAACACATTCAGTTTTGATCGATATCCAACTGGGACATCCGTACATGTACAAGTAACGCTTAAATAAAAGAGATGCGTTCCGTGTAGGACTGTGCCATTGAAGTAGTGACGTCTAGAGGGCACGCCTTAAACTGCAAGCGCAACACATAAACTGTGTATCCATGTTTCCTTTTACAAAACGTTCATCCTTCGTGACACCGAGTTCAAATAAAGAATTCTTTAGTACACAAAATCTTAATGAGTCAAGCGTATCGGAAATTAACTCCGCTTGGAAATTCAACACAAAATGTATGCTCTTGTTCCACTTTTCCGATAACCGGGGGATTAAAATTCATTTGAGCAATTGTTATACAATTGATTCACAAGGCAATTCTAAATATTTCCCCCGGTTTGTCACTATTATGACAAAGGACAAACGCGTCATCATTGACTTCGTTAAAATATGCACGACATGCCAGCACTTCTTCTTAGGATGGAGAGCAACCATGCGCTCTTTTAAAAGTTTGGTAGTTCATTAGACCGTAGGCTAAAAGTTCATAAACATAAATGAATATTTGTTTACACCATTTACGATAGAAGACATACATGTACTGTACGTATTTACGATAGAAGATATACATGTACTGTACGTATTTACGACAGAAGACATACATGTACTGTACGTATTTACGATAGAAGACATATATGTACTGTACGTATTTACGACACAAGACATACATGTACTGTACGTATTTACGACAGAAGACATACATGTACTGTACGTATTTACGACTGAAGACATACATGTACTGTACATATTTACGATAGAAGACATACATGTACTGTAAGTATTTACGATAGAAGACATACATGTACTGTACGTATTTACGATAGAAGATATACATGTACTGTACGTATTTACGACCGAAGATATACATTTACTGTACGTATTCTGTACGTATTTACGATAGAAGACATACATGCACTGTACGTATTTACGACAGAAGATATACATGTACTGTACGTATTTACGTTTGAAGACATACATGTACTGTACGTATTTCCCTAAATAATGTTGAACTGTCCAAAACTGTTTTATATGGATTTTTTCTGTACCAAAAATCTTTCCAAACCTCAATAGAAACATGTTTAGGCCAAATCTCTATAGAAATCGTTGCTCAATTGCAAAAAAGATGGATATGGAGGAAAATATTTAGATAAATTATAGCTGCATGTATATGTACTAGGTAAAACTTGGAACATTGAGCTACTTCACAAAAGCTCCCTCAAGAACCGTGAAAACAATCACGTCGTGCATTCTCAGTGAACACAGAACGCTCAACAATACCTCAAAGGAATACCCACAAAAAGTTCAATTAAACCGGCCTCTTATTACATTGCAGACGACAAAAGCGTCTGAAAGCCGGAATTGAAACAATACTACATCAGTCGCTAAGATGATAAAAACTAAAAGTTGCTTGTCTTCTTGGCCACCAATTAAACGTCGGAGTGTGGTTGTAATACAACTGTACATGTTGCCGCGGTTTTCTTGGTGAATTTCGAACGCTTCGTTATTTAATTTTCTACGCTTTACGTTCTTCTATGTTAGTAGATGTATCGGATAAAAACAACATTCCTGGCAATGTACGTTGAATGTTGCGGTTCATCTCAGGATGACGGGCTGGACGTTACACATGTTCTGACTAAGAGAACTCGGTGAACAAGTGTTAACAACACAAAGTCACCATACCCATCCTTTCTACCCATTGTGTCTATCACATATCTCACTAGCGTTTCATTAATCTCTACTAAATCGTGACAAAAAAGTTGTGCGCTCAAATATTGGCTTTCAGGTGGTCTTTAACATCGGTCAAAACGTTTAAATTTTGAAATTCAAGAGAAGTGGACATTGTCCAACACTAACCTTGATGTTTGGCAATAACAAGTCCTTACACTCTCTGAGACAAGCTATTGGCAAATTGTGTAGTTATCTCCCTTCACAATTAAAATACTGACAAATAGTCCGCTCTGGTGAATTTCATATGGATGGCTGTTGGCAGTTATGCATGCCACAGACTCCTGACAATGTTGCACGTGCAGAGGCATTAATCCACTTCGAGGGATATGTGGACGATACGAAAACATCCGAAGTGTTTCGGACACAGGTGTCTAATTCCAATACACTTCGAGTAATTTTGTTGCCTCAAATTCACCCTCAAAGCATTCTCAGCACTTACTTTCGTTGCCTCGTATTTACTTGATGTGGTAATGAACGTACGTTTGCAACCCAGTCAAACGATAAGTCTTATGGATTCCAAACTGGAAAATGATTGAGCGTCGTATTACTGAAGTTCGCATATGCGCAGTTAACGTACACTGCCAAGGGAAGCTGTTACCAAAAGTAGGCATCTGGTCATGATAATTTGCATAATGTTCAGGATTGTGTATTCATACAATGTGTGTTTTCTAGTGCAGCAACTACGTGTACTAGGATAAGACATACTTATTTCAGCTCAATGTAAAAATATCCTTAGACCTGAGCAAGAATGTGAAAGACGTGTGCAACAGGGACATTGCTCTGACATCATGCATGCACACTGGATGGTGAGGAACTGTTTGAAAAGCTGCCAACAGGCTCTAAAGGACAGTTGCGCGGAGGGTGGCTGTGTTGACATGAGTTCGCGGTGTCAATCATGGGCGAAACTCGGCGAGTGTTATATGAATCCGAGATATATGATGCAATCATGCAAAATGGCATGCTCATGGAATATATGTCCAAGTAAGTAATGCGCCCAACAATTTCACTTAGACGTATTCTATAAAAAAGGTGTCAGGCATAGTACCTTGAGTAGTGCACTAGAGAACTGTACTTGGAACGGAAAACAGCTTATGCCGCGTGTCTCATGTGAAGCGGATTTTCCCCGGAAATCTGTTTTCCGCTGTAGTGTTGTCAAGGAATGGCAAACAGTTGGACATTTTAAAAACCGTCAGTTGTTTCTAAATACATTAAATTTCAGATTTAGGGTCTGGTACACAGGGAGAGTTTGGAGAGGCGGTGCGTATGCACTGTTCGATAAATTAGGAGGTAATCTGTGACAAAAAAGATGATAACGTTTTAGTCCATTTTACTAACGAAAATCGGATGTGTTACATTAACGTATGGCTTGTGCTCCCCGGTAGTGTTCCCGGAGAAATCCTGATAATGGGGGTCACCACCATCACAGTAGTGTGATCATGAAATTGAGAAACTGGGAAAACCGGCTTTGCCGAATTAACTTGTTTGATAACATTGCGTTCTCGAATTTTAGAATGGGAGAAGGAAAACCATTGTTATAACAAGCTAAGTGACGAGAAATGCTGGACATATGTCTCGTTATGTGGAGTTGGCATCAGTACGTATACGACTCGGAACTGTTACAGATTATGTAGCGGATGTGGCGACAACATCGCAGGTAAAGGGTACCAAGTGCATTGACGTATGAACATTGTGTCTGATTGGCATGCATTAGATTTTTGATTTTGAGCACATTTCTTTTGAGATACTTTTAATGTATCCTACAGCTATCACATTTTAATGCGTCTGTATACCAGCCCACATTGAAAACAATTACTGTAGGACTTAGATCACCGAAGTTAACTAAGTTGGTCCCACTATAGAACTGTGAGAATGGAATGCCAATTTGATCACTTGCAGCTAAGGTGGTGCGGGAGTTGTGTGCACCCGTTTGTTCGGGTGCTGTACTTTTGTTGTGAAATACAGAACTGGTGGCGGTTTTTTGGGGTAAGTATTGGTCAATTTAACCAACAAAGACTGCAATACAGAAATTTAAACACTATCGAACAGCATAAAAACTAACTATTATGCAAAAAAAAACATTCCACTTTGCCTGGAATCTCTCAGTAGCCAGTTGATAATGATAAATAATTTCTCCAGGCTGTGGTTTTCACGAACTTTCTGTGAAAATTTGGACTTAGCTTTTTACAATGTTTGCCTATCTAACTGAACTTTCGATAAGCAAAGATTCCAATTGACGATTACCAATCTACAGTGGATCTTAAATAAGGCAAGAAAACATATTTAATGCAGAGTTACATCGCACTGATTGATCATTCGTGTTTTAAACAACTCCAAACATCCTGAGCAACTGAACATTCCGAATACAAAGGTACATTTAGAATTGGTTATTCGTGTTGCTCATTTCAAGACGATTAACGTACTCCTATTTTCTGTACGCAATAATTTGAGCCAATAAGTCTACGGTTGATGCAGAATTGAACCCATGTGAGTCTGACGTCGGAAGTCCAATTTTAAATTCAATAATTATTTTTCCAGAACTGAGAATCACCGACGAAGTTAATTTCTCCCTTCCACTTCAGCTCGGAGACGGGTTTGACCAACAATTTGGAAGTTAATAATTGACAGATATTCCCGTTAGTTTATTTTCAGAGGAGATTCGAATATTTTCAGAAAAAATGGAGTGACTATATCACTCTTGTCTCTCTGATGATTTCAAGAACGAATTATTAAACTTCAAATTCCATGGAAATGGGTAATTTAAGGTTAAAATTGAAAACATATACAAAGGTATGATATTCACAATTGTAAACTATAATATGATCAATTGAAATATATGTTTTGTATACTTTTGAAAGCATAAATGTCTACACAAAGAATAGGGTTATACCACAAAGGTTGTTACAAAACACCATCTACGTCACACAAATTCATAAATTCGGATAATATATAAAAATATCCCTGCAAAAATATTCTGACTAGGGTTAGCACTTTGAAGGAAAAATGCCAATTAAAAACAAATATTTTTGCGTTGCGAATAGATTCACACAAAATAATTAGTCACGTTGAAGCGTGCCATTATATTTTTTCAAGAATCTACGAATCCAAGTCACTTTAATTAGTAGGTTTAACAAATGATGCAATATGGACCACATGCCGGCTTCCTTCATGAGATTTCTGCACCATGGTCTGTATAGAGACACTATCAATAGAGATTCTCTGTTAATGTTTCAATGCATCTGAAAGAGGAAGTGTGTAAAAGAGGTGAATCAGTTTTGGCAATTAAAAGAGTTGAAAAACGCTATCTTACCAGACCTGAATCAAATCATTTTCAGCAATTTTAATACCATTTCTAGCCCCGTTACATTTTTGCGTGGTAGTTTAAATGAATCGTGTCCTGTAATTTGACAACACAAAAGGTAACTCCAAGGGATGTGGAGTGGAATCACAACAAACTTTATCACGACAACATATCTTGGAACCAATTTATACACAAACAGTTTCGTCAATATTGGATGTCAAACCAGAACCCTTAACAAACTGATCGAGAAGGTCGAGTTGTGATATTCACGAATCATTAAGTAAGAAGGCCTTGTCGTCTGCATATCGCATCAATTTGTACTCCAATGAGACTATTTTTATGAATTTAACATCGTCGCATTTCGTCAGCGTGGATGCCGTAATTTCATAATACAACAAAAGGTGACGGGGGTCCATCTCCTCGTCTACAAACTCGGCAAATGTTAAAATAGATATTATAGGTGGCGTTACTTCATGCTCGTACTGTAAATCAGATTAAAATTATATCTGGGCCCGGTCTCCAATCTTTTTACTCGAAATGGAACACGAAATTAGGTTTGGCATTTTCTACTCTACCTTTGGACGAACTCAAGATAAGTGTCTATTATTCTATGCTCGAGTACACAGATACGTAGAATACTTATTGCCCTTAGTTCACAGTTTGTAAACCCAATATTAAAGTAATAAGTTCGAGTTTTAACTCGAAATTTCGAGTTTTTACTCGAGTTTGTAGCACGAATATAAGGGTCTTCAAGGGCAAACTTGAACTAGGAACTCTTATGCAAAAACAATAATGTATTCGAGCACAGTCTGATAACCAATTATCTTAAGTTCGCACAAAAGGAGCAGAGAAATTGCCAAAAATAGTTTTGAGTTCGTTTCGAGTACAAATATTAGAGACCGGGCCCTGGACACATGCGTTAACACTGCAAACGTGAATCATTGTACAAACAACTCAAAGCAGTGATAATATAGTTACTCACATGTACATCGACATGAAACTTGACAAATAAATACACGGGCACTTTTTCTTAGTTACTTAAATTCGTACATCTATGTTCGTAAATCTTTTCAAACTACAACGCCAAAATTTCCGTAAAATACTGCCACACGATTTTAACACCCAAAAATGCCGCGTTAAACTTTCGTGAAAATGCTTTAAGTAGGCTGCTGATGGTGGTCTAAGCCCAGATCTGAAAAGATGTTAGAGGTACTACGATTTTCAGCATTCAGCCCTGGGCATGGATCGATGCGTCTAAAAGGAAAAACATGCATTTGTAATTGTCGCATTCGTTGTCTACATGTAATTCTCTTCATTAATCGCTGGTCGTCCTAAAGCGTCTCTCGACAAAATAACATGAAACAATGAAATTAAGCTTCCATCGCTGGCCACAATCGATCAGTACTCCGTAAATTGAAAACCGGGAATTCATAGTGCAAACCCTCGGTATCACAGTGGCTACCTTAAAATTTCAGAGTCGAGAGCTTCAACACAAGAATGCATGAGCACCCGATGGAGAGGATATTTAATGTATTTTATTCCTTACTTTCTGTGTTGAAACGGTTCCTAATTCAAGATGATTTGAGGACTTCGAAAGTTGTGACGTTTTGTTGCTCATGTGCACACCCAGCCTAAAATATAGGGGGCCTCGATGTTTTCGATATGCGGAAATTTTACTGTAAGAAATCAACGAGGACTAAAAAAAAACGGGGCCACAAGGTTCAGGCCCACGAATTGTGGACTTTTGTACCGTTTACTCGAAATTCTGTCTCAGTTAGTCGGACCTTTTTGCCGAATTCGCTAAATTGGTTTGCTCATTCGAGCCCCCCCGAGANCCCCCCCCCCCGGGTGCGCCCATGTTGTTGCTTAAGAGGAGGTTTTCCTACAAAAAGAAAGCTGGGACCAATTATATAACGGAATGTGGTCCAGCTCATCAGTTCACTAACTAAACGTAACCCGGGTTTATATTCGCTTTTGTTGAGCTATGCGTGTTAAAAATCCTACCCTTCTACTCCACAGGCGAATTGATTACAAAATGCAAAAAGGTGCCATTTCTAGTTCCTGCAAAGCAAGGTCAAGGCACCGAGTCTGATCTGTGTAATTGAAAAATGCATGAAATTATCAATTTGTCGTCCAAATGCGCAATTTTTGACTCTTGGATTTAAATTACAAATCTCAAGATTTTGAGTAAAAACTCTAAATTGTTTAGAGTTTAGTTCGTACTCAAACTAAAACATATAACACTGCGTTCATATCTTGCTAACGTCGATTAGAAAGTCATTCTGTCCACCATAGTACACTGGACCATATGTTATCTGGAGATCAATCAAAAGTTGAATGGTATTGTCAAACAACTTTCAGAGTTTGGTTTCCAGTACAAAAATTAATCTCCGAGTCCGAATCTCACGTCCAAAATTTATATTTAGTAACACCGATTCTCATTTTATAAGTGTAATAAACGCAGACGTAAACATGAAGTTTATGGATTTCACGTTTTAAATCACGAAACAATGATTGACCCATTACCGGATTGTTCTAAAATTCCGTCGATCCCCTGGATTCGTTGACTCCCACAACCCCCGATTCCCTTGACCCCCACGACACCCTCAACCCACGACAACCTCGCTCCACGACTCTCTCGACCCAGCGTACATGTATGCGAGGTCAACTAGATCTGACAATAGAATATGCGCTGACTTGCAGGACCATCGATTTGGGTCGTGAGCTCGGTTGGATTTTCTCTGTTTCAAGTTTTTTTTCCAAATTAAGAGAGTCGATTCGGCAAGTTTGGAAGCCGAAGACAAAGAAAAAACGCGACCAAATCAAATCGACGACCTGCCAACCGGCCTAGTGTTATCGTCCCGTCTGGTCTTCAGTCAGAATGGCAGATTCAACAATTTTGTGAGAGTAGGAGGAACCGGTGAATATGTAATTTTTTTAATACAGCTAACCATTAACTAAAAAGTATCGCAATGTTATGATGAGTAGACTGTAAACGAGTATACAGCCGTAAGCAAGTAATAAAAATGTGATTAATTTAAATTCACGTTGAAGTACTACGTAGATCCTTCAATCTAGTGGAACGGGGCCGTTGGTAACCGCTCGTGTAACAATTTCCTTGAGAACGATAGCCCGCTCACAATTTCGCTATTTCAGATCATGTTCTCAGGCCACATTCTGTTTTACCCAGACTTGAGCCAAAGCAGACTCACGTTCAGGCATGTCTTATGGGGAAAGTCATTCAGCTATGTAATATGATAATGAACTGTGTAAAAGCGAAGAGACATCAATTGCCACTGGTCGTGGATTGAGGGGGTAGTGGGTGGTGAGTCTTGGGGGTTGCAGGTCAACGGAGGTCGTGAAACGAGGGGATCGTGGAGTGTACGGGACGAGGGGTTTTAGAAGAACCCCCTTAACCAGCTTTACCGCTACTTACCCTGTGTGCTAAGCTTAAGTTGGTCACCACCACAGATGTACAAAGGTCTGTTAAGAAAGTCATTCAATTTAATGACACATCATTGTTCAATTGGAAAATTTATTGGAACGTTTTGATTACTCATAAAAGTGGAAGCTGTTCAGAGAAGAGATTAACTATATGTATATATTCAACATAACCTCAATATAAATAACTTTTAAAGTGTTAAAGTGGAAACCTTTTGTTTTTTAAGTGTTGGTTCATGGATACATGATAACAGGCAAGTAAAATTTCGCAATATGAAA
Source organism: Phoronis australis (assembly GCA_002633005.1). NCBI lineage: Eukaryota > Metazoa > Phoronida > Phoronidae > Phoronis > Phoronis australis. Next base: position 95,125 of record NMRA01000664.1, read on the forward strand.
TTTCTCTAAGTAATAAATGCGACTTAGTTTCGACAATGGATGTTTATTTTTGTTGTATCACAAAGGATATTTGCACAGTGTCAGTGTGCCTGCAGCTGAAGTGGTTACTCTCTAAATATCCATGTCACAGATTAATATAAATTAGCACTGGTCATAGTCGGGAACACTTTGTTAGTAAAAAGCCACAAAAATATCAAGACATGATGTATTTTCATCATGCTTGAGGACGTCAATATTGTGCGTTGAGCGCGTGAGCCACGTTTCATCGTATGCGTAAAAAGTGGAGCGCAAACGTCCGGGAACCTGTCCAAAACAACCCTGAGGTCAAAGTAAACTCGGCTACACCACTGGAAGAGGTTACTGGTTTGGTTAGTGAAATCGCCTACAACAGAATTAGGGAAGTTAATATACTCGTAAATATCATGTTGTTTCCTCAGAATGGACGGTAAGACCCGAAAATTCTATGTTCACTTTTTTGTTTCCTTTCTCGGAGCCAGGAGGTGAATGTGTCAATCAAGTATCAGATGACAAATGCTGGTCTGGTAAAGTGTTGGGGCATTGCGCTTATATCATCGGTCTCTGCCATCGGTCCTGTAGCGGTTGCGGCGGTGATGCAGATAAAGGTAACATCATGTTGCTCCAGTCATTTAGGCTTACTATTTTATGCTTGTTAGCGACGATGATGAAGTATGCAATGCTGTTTTTCAAGAAGATGAAAATGGAGATGCTGTTAATGGTGCTGAGATTGTTGGAGATGATGGTAGTGTTTGGCGACTGACTCAACGCCAGAAATTTGTAACATTCTTGATCCGCTAGGTGACGCTTAGCGCTATGTCCCTAACCAATCATAACAAAGCATAGTAAGGTTAAAGGTCAGGAAGCTTGGGCACTAGTCACCGTGAGCCCGATTGAAGTCAGTATGCAATACTTCTCAAGTTTACAATAACACTACAGTGTTTGGGATTTCTGGAATTTCACAGTCTACAGTATGACAGTGCTAGCTGGGTCATTGGGGTCACAGCTCTCTGTTAACTTGTAGGCCTACATGTACACATAACCATAACATAAGTCAGTGAGTTGAACGCCATCCAGCCGCTTGTGCTTGCATTAAGCGGGCTGCCAAAGTGCTTTTTTATTAATCTTCAAATGTTTGCCAATACACATTTGTGTCCGGAATCAACTCCAATGTAACAGTATTGAATTAAGACGAAGGACAACGTTCTGTTGACCACAAAAACGAAACAACATTTTGAAGATAACTAGGATCAACTACTCACGGGCGAAAAAACCTGCATAAAACTGTATAAAATCCGACTTTTTTCCAACTTCGAAAGTATTTCTAAACTCATACCGGATGAGAAAATGAACATAACAGTTTCTTACCGATTTTGAGCTATAATCTCTCATCTATACAGAGTGCAAATTCCATTGCAAGACAGCCAGGCGATCGGCAACATTTCATCTCACAGAACTATACGTGGATCCATTTTCTGAACACAAGGGACGTGGAAAATTTTTCGAAACACAGCATGAAATTTGGATCAGCAACCTCTGATTACTCCTGGTAATCACCTAGGCTATCGACAAATTCGATGGCAAACTGAATTCAGCCACAAACTTGACTTCAAAATGAGCTATGCGCTCAAATATTGGCTTCTGGACGATCGTTAACAGAGGCCTGAACGGGGCAAACTTCAAACTTCAAGAGACTTGGAAAAGTTTTCACCAATGACGCTGATATTTGGCAGTAACAAGTCTTAACATAAACTCTATGCGACAGGTTAGCGGCAAATTGTGTAGTTATCTCCCCTCACTTATAAATTCCTGATTATAGCCTGCTCTTGTGTATTTCTTATGGAGGGCTGCTGGCAAGAATTAGCGCATGCGCAGTAGTGCATGTTACAAATTTCTGGCGTTGGATTGGTTCAGTCTGTACTGCTCTGTTTATGAACGCGCATGCCAGTTATATCGATGGTGGTGTCTGTGAATCTATTGCATGCAATCGTGAAGCAGATTTTTAAAGTCTAACTGGTGTCGGAAAGTTTCCTCCAGTAATTGGTCGCGGGTATCAATTTGCAATAGGCTGGCCAGCAAAGTAGAAGCGATTTGGAAATAATATCAGCTTTACTTATGAGTGCCCTGGCGCAGGTTTTAAGGATATACTAATCATTTCCAATACTAACGGGGAAGCAGTTTGAGACATGAGAGGCAATGACGGAATAACCTGGTTGATTCGGTAAATACTGTATATATATGTGTGTGTGTGTAACCGGTATTTGCAGCTACACAGGTGAACACAACCAGTCCAGTCGTCTAAAAATTGAGTATGTCCACGGCTTCCCTGCTTCATGCCATCAGTGATATTTCTGCTTTAGGTAAAGATTGTCTAGACAACTCTGTTGTATGCAAAGCAAAGAAGTTGACTGGACTGTGCGATTATGAACCAGAGCGGATGGTAAAGTACTGCAAGAAAACGTGCGGATTTTGCGACCAAAGCAATTTTGAAGAGGCCGTGAAAATTTCGAAGACACGGTGCGTTTGCCTTGGTAATTTTGAAAATTATTCGTCATTAATATTTAACAATGATGATCTAATGTCTCGATTTGGGGACAGCTATTCTGATCAACCTAGGCTAGACAGATGATTTAACAAGTATCCAAAAATTTCCAGTGGATTCCTAACTAACATGTGGCCGAGATTTCTATTTCCCACATAATATTGTTTTTGTGATAAAAAAACAAAGCAATGGACCTTGCTTGGAATAATACAGCACCGCATTCATTCTCTGTTATTTACCCAAAATGCAACAAATGCTGTGACTGATCTCAATGGGGGAATCAAGAATTGGTCGGACTTCAAACACAAATCAAGCTCATGAATTATCCCGGACTGAACCAAAGTCGAAGCAAATTGGGCATGCTCAAAAGAAGACATATACAACGCCATGCTCGAAAGTCTAGCAGGAACAATTGCCCCCATACATGTACATGTATCGGTTAGCTAGTTGTGTACAACGTAAACCAAAAATAGTCAGAATGAAAACCCCTTTCCCCGGTCTCAGATCAGTCGCGTGCGAGATTTCTGGAGTCGACCGAAAGTTGGAGGCATCCCGAACAAACGGCAAATCGTATTTGACTTCTACCTCGTAATGTCATATTGAAGTACCTATGTATACAAATTGATTACTGGAATGCAATAGTCACATGCAAATTTCTAACGAAACATCTGAGTGCATATGCAATGTTAAAAACACTTTGGTCAACCCAGTTTGACTACTCTGTGGTTTTGTTTTATTTTACTTACTCAAGCATGAAACATTCAAACGTTTGTGATTTAGCTTGTGCAAAGACGACCTAGAGTCTGAATTGACCAACCTGGAGAGATGTAAAGATTTTTACAAAGACGGTCAGTGTGCTCGAAACAAGTGGGTGCGTGATCATTGTAAAAGAACTTGTGGAAGATGCGTGGAATGTAAGTGAATGGAGGAACCAACACAATATCAACTGTTTTGTGCAGCACAGCCAGTTGATTTAGACGTGAATACATGATACTGATAACAGCAAATCATCGTTATATTCCGCCTGTTAAAGTTCAATTGTGATTAGATCAAAAATAATGTTTTTATATTTTGTTTAAGAGCTAAAAAACACTTTATTGACTGCAATACCTCGGGTGTCATCATGCAGGGTAGTTCAAAAGCTCCCTTATATAAATAACTAATTTTTGATTTACAGCATTTTCCCAGGTTTTAGGTGCTGACGTGTTTAGATAATCCTTCCACACGACTATCGATCTAAGTTTGTTTGCTTTTCGTATCTAACAAGCCAAGATCTTTTTAAATCTCCTAATTCATATTTTGACATCATGCTAAAATATTCTGCCACTTAGAAAGTCTTTAATTTGCTGAAAATCCACCTGGAGGTTTTCCGTAACTGAAGAACCAAATTTCCAATTTCTTGTAATGGGCACCGTTTCAATTGACAGTCACTAAGCCGCTTCTGCAGGCAATTTTTGTTACGTCTTTCATCGCTGTATCTACATTTGCGTTGGCTGTGCTTCCAATCTCTTGGCCATCAGTCTTCACTCTAGGAGATACATTTTGCCTCAATCTCAAAAGCATTGGTCTTGTGGAAAAGATAAAAAACAATGATTTCTATAAGCCTTTACTTTATTCTACGTTCTAAATTCATCTGGAAATATACCCCAAGGCCTAACCTCAACAGTACCTGTTTGTGGTAACGTATGATCGCTATGGATTATGTGTTACTACTAGTTCACAACGAAAACGGACATCAGAAATGACAAATGCAATATAACACGTGAAATTGACGCACGAACCTATACCGATATACATGTAAACACACACACACCTACATTCACATGCTTTGATGTCTGTTCACTAACGTCCTTTTTGTAGAAACTGCAGAAATTATCATTTTTTGTATAGTCATGTATTAATGGATCTTCCTAATATTCGTAAAGAGATATGCGATTACTTTGTACCACAAAAGTACCGTTTACATGGCAAGTTTTATTAATATAGTATAGTTCTCACTTGTGATAGAGATCTTAAACTCTCTCTCTCTCTCTNAAACAAAAGCGTACTATATCTTGGACGTAACTGCAATACAAAATGCATTGTCGAGGTGTTCCCAAAAGAGAACAAAACGGGTAGATCGGCATACAGTCATTCACTGCCGTTGAAGAGTATTAAATAATAACACAAGACCAGCTTTGTAAGCAACTTCAACAGCTATAACAACATCACTATTAAGTTAAAACTGTTTGAGATAAAATGGATGCTCTGTGAGTCTGCTTGTAAACCCTTGGGACAAGCTCTAAATGTTCATGCAAGTTGTCCAACTTTAAGCCCAACGTCCATATATCTGTCATTAGTAGCACAAAGAATGACGATTCGAATAAGGTGGGAAAAAAGAAAATGCGTATCTTATACAACTGTGTAAGCGCGCAGCTGATAATTAATTCCGCCTTGCACCACGTTTTACTGGCCACATAGCAATCAGAAAGGGTGCGAGTTAACCTAGAAACAATACGCAATAAGGTGGGTCAAGTTGTCACAAGTGGGGCACAAGTTTAATTAATAGCGTCCAGGCAGCCTACGAGCCTAGCAAAAACTCATTCCAGGAGTATCTTGTTCTAGGATAACTGTGTGTGGACAGCACTTTACACTTTGGGCAAGCTTGTAAACGGCAGTGGGAGAGGAAAGTCCACCCTGCACCATGAAATCCACTTTGTGACAAAGTGAGCAAAAATTAATGCTTTTTCTGTTACAAGAGTGTTATAAAACGTCCAATAGCAGGAGACAGATCTAGATTTGAATGAAAATTCCAAAGCAGGGATTATTATCCTTTCAAATAATCAACAAATTGAACCAAGAAAATCGGTAAGCAGTGTACAAGATGTCAGCCTACCGTCATCCGGTCCTCTGCCTCATTCAATTGTTCAACGTCCTTCTCAAGTTCCCTCAAATCTTGAAGGATCTCAGCATTAAAGGCATCTATGTTTTGTTGCCTACAGAAACATTGGAGAAAATGCGATATCAAGTCCATTCGTGGAATAAAAAGTGCAATATGGCGAAGTTTCCTTATATTTCAAAAATGGATCACGCTCATAATGAAAAAACAGTTAGCATTCTACATCAGGCCTCGTATGTTTTCCCATGTGTTCCAAAATGAAGAAACAGGTGCGTGTTTTACAGAAATTTTTTGGGTACATACACTCCCATTGACTGGCAGGATGTCCATGTACGTAAAAGACCACAGTGCGAATGACCTCCCATAACAGACCAACACCACTAGCCAAGTTACTCACAGGGTTAGTGCATTTTAGAACCAGTTTGATACATGTTGTTCAGTGGAGAAAACTGCTAATCAAAATGCGAGACCCTGTAAGTGCAGCATAACTGTTATCTGAATAACTGGCCAACAGACACAAAGAATCGACTCCACAGCTGATTGACAAGACTTTGTCTCTGTGAAGGGTGATGTCAAAAACACTTAGTCTAACAGTGTTGGTTGAATTTGTTTACGACAGAATTGTCATCAGCATCAAAATTCTGCAACAGTTTTACTTTAAAGGAAGAAAATTCACCCACATTCAAAGTGGCAATAAACCCAGGCCTTCCCTGAGGGGCAATAAAACACACAGCCAGGATGTTGGTATTTATTTCTTCCACCTTTTTCCTCAGTTTTCTCCACCTGGTCATTCTGGGCTGGACTACTCAAAGCTCATAAGGGGTAATAAAACAATTATGTTCTCAGCCAGGACAATAAACCCTTTGTTAAGCGGCGTTTGATTACATTCCAAGTGGGGCACTTGTATGACAAAGAGCAGGGCTCACAAAGGGCTTTCACAGACTTTGCCTGTCAAGTTCAAAAGGCCTACAGAGCGTGGTGGGCACCAATGATTACAACCATCAGCAAAATTCTAAGCCACTATGGGGACTACATACTGAGTTGACCCCTCCAAGCCCAAAATGTTAAGCCACTGACTGATTGGTCTCATCCAATTGTTCACTCAGACATGACAAGGCTCGAGATGAGAACAGAAAGGTATTTGTTTCAGACAAGGCCCATTAATTTGTTTGTCACAGCGGTTTTAGTCACCAAGACAGTGTAGATGTGAGGGGAATTCCACTAGACTTTATTGCTGCCAGTTTCAATTGAAACAAAGGACAAGCCATGATACTTTGGAAGAACAAATACGACCTGTGCAAGTAGAGATGATGTTGCTTTGTTAGAACAAATCGTGAAGAAAGTTGTTTATAGTCACTGTGACTAATGAATACTTTTGATTGCATAAAATGTTAATTGGTGTCATCCTCAGCCGTGGGAAGCTTAATGAGTACGTCTTGTGCACATCATTACAATGAAGGAGAAGAAACGAAAGACTTGTAAAGCAATTCCAGTCACTCATTAAATACTGTATTACAGAAACTAAAAGTATCTTAAGGGGATTTGTGGTTATAATACCCGCCAGACTGCTGATGTTCACCAGCCTTGGTAAAGATATTGGTACTGTAAATGAAGTATGGTAATGATTTTGTTGATAAAACATTTTTCAAGGGTTTCCCCCATCTACTGCAGGACATAGGAACCACCCTGTGCTTCAACGATTCCAATCGTAATCCTCTCTTCACTCCAATCCCCATAATTAATAGATAGTCTCATAAATAAATGACATATCAAATCTCAGTTCAGTTTTGTATTGATTGTGTTGTGTATGTTTTCTCCTTCGTTTTACACGCCAAATTTGATTTTTTAGATCATCGAGAAAATGTTTAGATTATGCTCTTACCTGCAGCGTTAAATACTCACAAATTTCAGATCGCAAAATTGAGTTCGTTCATGCAGGTACGGCGTTACTCATTTTTTCACCACCGCCATTGAAAGGCTCTAGATCACATGGCCAGTTACCGATGTGAAAGTTGAATCAGTGCTCTCGAACTGACATGTGCATTCCAGTAGCTAAGTTTGTAATGTGAAAGGAGAAAATACCTGTTGAAAAAGTACCCGCGATTTTGCTAGGTCTGACCTGCTATGCCGCTGTCATCAAAGTTGTTAAAGATCCAAACTAACTCGAAATGAGAACTATACCTCCATTTTTTGTTCACAGTCCAAATTTTGCAATTTAACTCAACGTTTGAAAAACATCCTGTCGAAAAAAATTCCGTGAAACGATGCCCTAACCGAAAGACGTACGTATTTGGATGCGTGGGAACAATTCAGAGCAAATTTCACAACAAAAATGCGGGACTTATGCTGTTAACATAGTACTCAGCAATTATTTTTCCATGAAATGAATAGCCTCGAAATAACTCCCGACTGTGCAGGTTTCCATCGGGCTTGAGTTTGCTCCTCAATACCTTCTACGTACAGGAAAAATATGTTAGTCACAAAACGACACGCATGTTACTAGTGTTAACTTTCTTTCGGAGGTATAAAACAAAGCCGGGGGTTTGGTTTTCACATAAAATTATTGAGAAAAAAACGGGTTTTTTTGAAAACTGAGTTTCTATGTTTTGTAAAACGAGAATGACTCACTGGACTGCGTGTCAATTTCAAACCAGGTGCGGTCGTTTGTAGTGCTCTATGCTGGGCGCTAGCCTGACTGTGAGTGCTTAATTGGAAATTTTCAAAAGTTAAGGGGGAATGCTTAGTACAGCAGAGAGCGCTTATTATGAAACATTTCAAAGGTAGAAAGTAGGATTATGTGTAAGCATAGTCGTTAACCTGAATGTGTTTGGTAATAAGGTATTGAAAGACTGCAATGGTAAGAAATATTATTAGGATTATCATACAATTTTGCGAGGCAAACTCAATCTAGCGATTTTCTGGGTATCGTTACCACCTAGACTGTACCTTTTTTACCCACCGGAATAATTTTGTTTTTAATTGCCCGTTTCAGCCGGAACAAGATTGTTTCTGTTGGAGTCTGAACATTTTACGGCAACGGTGGTTCGGGGAGCGAAAAATCGGCAGGGGGAGGGGGGGTGTGTGGAGAGAATAAAAATTTCGCTAAAGACGATTTCGCATCTAACCGTTCTAGTTGCAGTAGCTGGCTGCAGGCATAGAACATCGGGTTTAGGGAACATCGACCCTAGGAAACGTCGGAACAGGAAAAAAGTTTTTGGTTACGTCAGTGCAGGGGAATTTCGTAAAGCATCGAGTCTTTTATAACCGCCGGGAATCTATTAAGTTCGTTTTCAAATAAACCACTGGCACACGGGTGCTTAACAGAGCCAAGCTGGTATACTCTTTCATTTAGGACTCGCTGTTCTCTTTTGATGTGCAGCGCACATGCGTGAGTTCACGCTCTTGAATCGCTGGAGTAGGCCTACGCTTTACGTTGGTTTACAACGTGTGAAAGACGAATCATATTTCGCGCACGTAGTCCCAGAAACAAGTCAAAGGGTTTGAGAATTTCTTGGCAACTCAAAAACTACTTTGTTGAAAGTAAAGACGTGGCCGTCGGTTGGCGATTAATAGGGTTGTCATTTTCACTGACCAGTGTCATAGTGCAATGCCAGGGACATGATCGTGGATATTGTAGTAAGGACATCTTACGCGAAAAGAAACATGTTTTTCCACCACAAAGTTTAAAATTGGTAAGTTGATCGCCTAAGAATTAGTAGAAACACTGCTGTTTTGTGACGATTTCTCACGTGTTATGCTATGGCCCGAAACTTTCTTCGACGAAATTTGCAAAAGTACCCGAAAACGTTAGCCAATGAAATGCGCCCATGTTCACGCGACTTGCTTACAAGTTATAGGGAGGGCTGGTTAGTGTTCTTTTGAATTTGATTTCACAACAACCAAATAACGGTCGGATTCATAACAGTTGCTTTATATTTGCTAGGTATCTGCCGAGAAGTGTCAAAACTAAACTCGCATACACTGGAAATTCCAGATCGCATTTGCGACTTGAAACGAGCTGAAAAATCTCAGCTCATATTTGTAAATTTCAGGTCACAAATGCGAGCTGCAGCTCGTTATCAGGGCTTGGAATGACCAATGACAAAAAAAGCGGAAACTTTTACGGCCCAAGTCATGTCCGATAACCAGCCTTGAAATGGTCAATGTGAACCTTTCCNAAATATATATCAATGAACTCTGAAATTGCAAATACACATTAAAAGATTACTGGATGAATGAAAATTTGACTTAACATGTTCATAAAAATGGAAATACCCTTTTATAAACCAAAGTGATTCCAGGCAATCACCACCCATCTTCTCACCCCTTTCCATGACTGAAGGAGGAACACTGTTGACCAACTCCGACACCCTTATTTCAATCTGCCTTTCTTAGAATACCAGTTACTGGTGTCTCAAAAGAAGAGCCACTGTGCGATCCAACTACTTGAAAAATGTAACTGACACACTTAACATAATTATTTTAATTATCATAATTAGACAGTTCTTCGCTAGTTTCATAAAAAATCTTGACAGAAAAGTAGGAATTTGACAAAAAAGTAGGGAAAATTGAGGACCATGGTGGGCACTGGAAGGCACGAATGAATCATTCAATCAATTAATTAGCGTGAATCACCATTTCCTGTCTGTGGCCTTTAAATAGCTGAAACCCAAATCCAGATTTAATCATTACTTCCAACAGTCATGATTAGCAGTTACAATGCCGAACCTATCAGCTCATTCCCATTAATATCAACAGTGTTTAGGGAAGCGTCGGTTAGCGGAAAAAGTCCCCTCTTGGACCAAAATTGCAAGCTGACTTTCGCAACTAACAGGTGGATTTAACACATTGATCAAACTGATGAAATCACTGTTATCAACAGAACAGCACCTGTTGCGTTAACAATCTGTTACGCTTAAAAATCATTCTACTACCCGAGACCCTACATAACAATTTCATTTCAGTTGTTATCCTAAGCATGAACTAGATTGTTTTTTAACAGTAACACAGATTACTTAAAACCTCTACCATATACAATCGCAGCGCTACCTTATGGTGGTAATTTAATTGGCAATAACTTTGATGTTGGTAAACGATGCTGTCTCATTAAAACCGTGATTATTTGAACTTGTAGCAAACACCATCTTGTGACTTCCTGCAGAACTGCGTGTACAAGAAAGTATAAGAAAAGTAATTTGTAAATAAAATGCGGTTTTAAGGAAAACACCAAAACTGATACACTTAAAAAACAAGTGTAAACAATAGAAAACCTAGTAATATTACACAATCATTATTTGATAGTGAAATAATCAAATAAGAACTTTGCCATGTTTCATTAGGGTAATGACATATTACCATACTCATTTACATAACAAGAGCAATACAGAGCGTTGAAATGCGCCCATGAGTGCACCGCAAACGGTGTGCTTCTAGGGTTGTTTATTCGTTTCATAAAAATAGACACTAGATGGCTCAAAAACATCCAATCCATCTGAAAATGGAAAAATGCCATTGCTTCTTTAATAGAAAGCTATTTACCAAATTTCATAAAAATCTGTTGAGGAACTTCAGAGAAACAAAGGAAAACGGAAAAAATGAATAAAATTGCAACTATGAGGCACATCGTTCATTGGATCAGCCTGAAAGACGGAATCTGTTGTTAGCTTCAAAAATACAATAAATTTAATAAAGATCCTGCAGTGTGTTAAAGAGACGCAGCTATGGCACAAAACAAAACAAAGCTACCACTAGGAGGTGCCACAAGTCGAATTCGTTAGAGTCAACAGCCCTCTTGACTCTGAGAACAATACATGCCAATTTTCAAAATCATCCTTAGAATGTTTTGGTTGATCGAGGGGTGGATGCCAAAAAACAGACTCGAAAACAGCAAAAATGGCCACTAAGTGGCACAAACTTCGTCGCATCCATCCCAAAACGGGAGGAAAGCGTCATCTCACTAATAGATGCCTGTATGCCAAATTTTACAAAAATACGTTGGGGACCTTTGAAGATATAGAGGTAAGCGTAAAAAACTAAAATTACCACTAGGGGACACACCGGCAGTTGCATCCGTCCGAAAGTTCACTCATGCCGTCCCACCCATGAAAGGAACACGTGCCAAAATTTCATGAAGTACGTCAAAGGCTTTTGGAGATAGAGCAGCGGATGCCGGACAGACATCGGACAGACGGAGATGACGGCATAATACGTTCACATATAAATGTGTGGGCGCAAAAGTCTCACAAGACTTTTGCGTGGTTGTAATAGTAACTGGTTCTCAGATGGTTTACAGCACACCGGAAGACCCAGTGTTGTTTGTAAACTTAGTTCTTCTTTTGTACATTCACAATCTAATGAGACTTAGCATCTTAAACAGAAGGTAATGAGAAAACTCAAATTAACTTTGCTGTGTGTGCCGAGTCACCTCGTCATAGATTTAACTCAGCGACAAAAAGTCACAACTCACCTTGTAACATCGCAAAATGAAATCTCATGTCAATTAACAAAATCTAAATAATGACCAATGGGTTTTGGGAATTTCTAGCATTGATTTTTTTTCATTTTTGTTGCCAACTACTGACCTAGCCGTTTACCTACTGCCAATCTCAGGAGGCGTCAACATGTCACATTTCACTCACCTGTTTTCCTGTGTTGCCCAAACGTGGGAAATTTGTCTTGATGTGTTTTTCATAAATGTCACAGTCAACATTTCCAGGTTTTGTTTCTGCTCCTAAAAATAGGTTTACACGTTCTGAATGAATAAGATTACAGGTGCAAAACAACAAAACATATGATGAATTACTTAATTCATATATTTAAAGTGCAAAACAACAAAACACATGATGAATTACTAAATTCATATGATTGGCATTTCCAGGGCGTCAAGTAACATAAGGCCTTGAAAAAATAGGAAACTTGACGCCCTGCATTTCCGAAAGATGCAGCTAATACATAAAATTCATTTGATTAATAAGTTGTTCCAAACATGGATTACAAGCAGAATTGAGGAGGTGCATTTTACTTCCAATAATGGATTTAACACAGTGACTAAGGAAGTGAACTTAAGCTAAGTACTGCCGACCTGTGACCACTTCACTAGATCTTAATTGAAATACAATATTTGAAGAAACAGTCACTTAATTACATCACTGGAAAATTAATCATGACCGGATACATTGTCAAAGTCTGAAACGGGCAATGCTGCAGTTATCTACAGTAACAGAATGTGCCCACATGAAATGTTGAAGCTCCAAGACATGCAAGAGTGCATTTGAGGCACATAAATTACAACTGCTGTAATCCCAACTATTTCACAACATTGTGTAGTACATTAGAAAACTTTCACAACATTGTGTAGTACATTAGAAAAATTTCACATTTGGCCAACTTGGGAACATCTTATCTGAGAAATGATTGATACCTTGTACTGTGCGATATTTTCCAAGACGCGGTGATAAATTGCTTTTAAATTGTTCCATTTTTGCACAAGGGACTATTAAAGTCCTGGTCTCAAACTGCCCATGTGGTTCCAGTATCCGAAAATACTTACTACATAAAATCTTATTTTCGACACCCTTTCTTTATATTCTTTTTGCCTTTCTTGCTAAAAGCGATTTTTTAACAGTATTTGTCCCTTCTCTGTGAGCGTATAATTACCGGCTGTCATCGACTATTTCCATACCCACATTTCCGGCTCATCAGTTCAGGAACTTTTCCTGAACACCGCCATTTTGTCCTTGTAACTGAATGTGCTATCGCTTGCTCAAAAAGTCATCATTATTTTGTTTTATTAGTAATATCTCGTGATTCGTTTGTGTGTGTAGTGTATTTATAGTTTGTAGTTAGTGATCGTTGAATTTTTTTGGAATGTTACACGTACTTAGTATGTTAAAATAGCATTGGTGTTTAGTTCCTTACGTAGGGCGGTCGAACATGGGAACCAATGAGTCGAACCAAATTTTTCCATTTTGATTTTTTTCTTGTTTTGAAAAAAGTGCTTTGCCATCATCGGAATTGTAGTGCATCCTACTCAGTAAAAATCGAAAAAGTATCAAAATCAGGACAAGCACTGTTAAGTTACTGCAATTTTTGTGGTGAAATTTGGGTCACTTTGTTTGGATCGTGTCGGCCATATTGGAGGACAGCGGTATAAGTTACGAGTTTAAAACTTTGTGTAAATTGTTTTCACCAACGGTGAAATTTAGTGAGAAATATCTTTACTTACTATTCTGCACGATTCAACAGTGTTCACCAAATTTCAGCCTCGCAGTTGTTACTCATTAAGTGTTAAATGTGCTCACAATTCCCGTTGGACTTCGTCTCATTTCTGGCGGCACCGACAACATGGCGACTTTGCTGAACTGGAAGGCATGTTCAACCTAATACTTTGTAATTGACCTATCGCCAGGATTATGACGGACGGCTTAACTGACCAATCAGAACGCAGCATTCTTGGCACACCTTCGTCTGCGTTTCCAAGCAGCCATTTTACCCGACAAACCACACTTAGTCGAGTAAAACTTACTTTAGTCTATAGCTCAAGAAATTGTCCGCTAAGAATGGGGAAACGGTGTTGATATGGCGTGTGTAGCGCCGACAGCCATTATGCTGCTCCAGAATAATATCTCGTCATTTTTTGGCATGCCCTAAGCCGAAAAATGATGTTGAAAAGCGTAAACTATGGATCAAACTGTATAGCCACACGAGCAGCTGAACTTGATAACTCGAAGGCTATAATAAACACAAAGATATTAGTTCCAAGATACGCACTTTTCAGCTTGGTGGCTATGGTGCAGGGCTATCTCAGATTTTGACTCCCGAGTTTCCTATGTCTGACCGCCTTTGTCTCGGCACCTGCTGGATCTCAGCCCTCTAGCAGTAGTCCCCGGAAATTGTTGTTTTCAAGGACGTTTTCATTTTGTGTTATATTTTAAATCAACCTAATGGACATTATTTTGTTTCGTATCAGAGGTACGTTTTTGTTATTCATAAACCGTAGGCTGGCGTTCAACTGAACTTCTCTCCCGGTCAAAATTCAGAGATTCGATCGGCACAGGGAAGGGCACTGGATTACTGCCGGAACTCAAAGCCTTGGTCGAGCTGTTGTCACTAAAAATAAACTGTTGAATTACTTTTTGACGTGTACCTCTAGTATACACTATGTCTGTAGAGTTAGAGAGAGCTCATTTTGAAGTTGTTCAAACATGATATTTAGATTTATGAAGCTTTAAAAAAGAATTTGAGTTATTTTTGTAAATACCCTATTTTTGCAACTACCACACCAGACTTGTAATCTTTTGTAACCATACCACGACTTAGTGATCATGCTACCTTCAAAATTAAATGAAAGCTACCTTTATGGAATGAAACTACCAAAAAATGCCAAGTTCATAAGAAGGTAGGCCTAATTTAAATGTCTTAATGGTGCAAACGGACAATTCCATAGGCTGCCGCAAGCAAAATGAAACAGCAAGAGCGTGAAGCGTGAGGAAATATTGAGTTCAGTAACTAGGACCGGTAGCGGAAGAGGGGGGCTCAGACCCCAGATCGCGGCGGAATCGTGTTCCTGTTTTTTTAGTCCACCGATAGATTTTCTGAACAGAAGGTCCAACGGTCTACATCCCTGGCCCCTGCAACTTTCGGGCCGCCTGTGCACATACAATCGCACTTTGCCCAATTCCACGAGGCAACATATGTTGGGCCCCCCTGTGGTATCCTAGATCCGCCACTGAATTCCAGACATTAATTTGACTTAGACACAGCCCTAGACCTACCGGAGCTAACTGTTTGCCTAGGACGAGATGAGTGTGTACCTGAGCTATGAACCTGAATTTTTTGATCAAAATATTTCGTTACAAGATTAGAAAAGCGTAAACAGTGCTATCGAGTCGACCTAGTCAGAGACTATAGTGCATGTGTTGTCTGTAATCTATGACCTACTTTACTCCAGGAGTCCCACCAGTTGTGACCTACTTTTCATTTGGCGAAATTTAGCAGACGACAGAATAAAAATATCGGTGAATCTTCACTGATTTTATTCGAAAGATCATGAAATCTATGGAATCGTACAGATAATTCGACTTTAAGGTACATACCCAGCTTTACATGAACATATCGTATCAGTGGCCTTGTCATTTGTCAGGTGAAGGTGGCCCCGAGGCCGAGGGGTTCTTCGGATTTTCGCTGGCTCCTCGAGCACTTATTTTTTCATCGTCACCTTTACAAATTCCCATATCATGAAAGTACGATTCTCTGTTGGAAAGCATCGCCTCTTATCTCCGTCGAAGCGTTTTCAAATAGTGCAAAAACACTCATCGATTCCACCAGGAACGTCATTTAGCGACAGTGTATTTACCTCTGACATCTCGTTCGATTGTCGGGTATCACGTGACTTTTCGCATGGGGGCGAAGCTTGCGATAGGTCAATTTGTGAAGATTTAACGTTGATACATTTTGACAAACGTTGCTACAAAAAAGGAACTTTCTTTAATTTTCGTGTTTTTTGCGCAAAAATACAAGATAATTCGAATTATTTTACTGTGAATTTCCCATTCAGGTGACCTTACACTAAGCTAAAAAATAGTTGAAATAATTTTGAAACGTTTTTTGTTTGACTATCAACTGCTGTTCAAGGCTTGATAAGGTGTCACAAAATGATTCATATTTTTCTAGATTTTAAGTCTCAATTGCTTTCAAGTCATGTTTTGTAACTAATTGCTTCTTAATTCAGGTTATCAAGTCAACAATATGCCATAATCTTAGTTGAGAAATAACCTATATTGGATTGTGAAGCTTCAAGCCTCCAATTCTTGTTCCTTGCAATTTCATATTTTTTTAATCATGCTTGTCAAATTCTGGTGAAAGGAAACACTATTCCGTCACCATGACAATAGTTACATGTATGTCCACTTTCCTATCGTGGAAACTTTTGCTGTTGAATAGTGTTTGTAATGCTAAAGGTTGTAAAGTATTGTGCACTTTAAGTTACTTATTATGTGAAAAAGGTTGAATCATTATGGCTTAATGAATAAAAAATGATAACATTTTGTATTGAACTTGTCATACTTATGTGCTATATTTGGAGCAATGGAAAAAGGTCTGCCTCAGTCAAGAGAAGCACGAACTCCGAAAAAAGTAGAAAACGAGACGATATATTCCACTAGAAGACGGGAAGTACCAAAATTTAGCGTCTGCAATTCATAACTTTGAACATACCCAGGGAATCTTATAGTAAAAGATAGACATTCCCAAAAATTCCAGCCCCCCATATTGTTAAGCTTGGTGCGCTCATACAAAGTCTGGGAAAATCTGTGTTGAAAGCCAACAGCTTTGCACAGTTCGCCAGAAGTACCCAAATTCTAAATAAACCTCGTTTCAGCGAGTGCTGTGGCCAGCGGCCAGGTAGGCCTAAGGGCAGCCTTGGCCCAAAGCTGTATGGGCCTACTAACAAGCTAGCTGTATTTTGACGGTAGTCTTCATACTGGTAGCTGGCACTGAGGCTAGCTAAGGGCTGCCGCGGCAGTGTGACACAAGATTAACCAACCCGTAATTTTATGCAAGTGTCTTTAACTACCTTAGAATATATACGGCATTTATGACTTGAACATTTTACTTCGACAAAGCAGATTGCAACCGCATGCCTTTACAGTTTGCCTGCGTCTTGTATCGATCTGCACCGGGTCCAACAGGCTGCGGTCCCGAGGCCGGCAAAATAATTTCTGTCAAAATTTATTCGCCACATTTTTACAAATTCGATAAAATTTCCGTATTTTGATTTTATTAAAACTAAGACGCACTGTCCATTATTTTATCCCCGTTTGCAGGCTGGTGACAGGCACTCACACTGACGGCGTTTTCTAAGCTCGAGTTCCTGAATGAATTGTACTTCCGGGTTTGCGGCAAGTTCAAAATGGCGCGTTCATTTAAACTTTTTTCGAGTACGGATCGTGTATTAGTTATGGGGTAGGTACTTCTGGGATCCTTGTAACATCCTCTAACCATGTAATAAGGGTTAACAACGTGTGAGACCAGGACTTAAAGGACTTGTGATTTCCATGCAACAAAAGTTGCATAAAATAAAAAAGGAATATTTTTAAAAAGTGTAACATCGTTTTTGGGATCTCATCTTGAGCATTTATTTGAAATAAAATTTGTTCCTTGCATAGATATTGCTGTTGCTATCAATGTTTGTTTCATATTTGTTAAAAAACACAACCTGGATGCTTTCAAGCCTTCTGTTTAGATATGATGGGATAAGAAACCCCCCCCCCCCCCCGCTCTGAGACATAAATGCGAGAAATTCAAAACATTTCTCTAAATCGATGCTTATCTCATTTAAAGGGGATGTTTACAGCATGACTAAGAAGATACAGAGGCGGAGGTAAAAAAAAACTGCCACAAGGAGGCACAGCAACAGCTGGATCAGTCTGAAAGTCATAGTCACCTGCCTTCACCTTCATAGGAACACATAGGTGAAATCTCAGAAGATCCTGCCAGCAATTAAGGAAATACAGTCTGCTGGTTGCCCAGGCAGATATGATAGCAATACATGACCAGCATGCATACAATAAAGTATTACCAACTTAGGATAAAATATGTCTGCATGTGAATCTTCATTTTATATTGCTTCCATGACAGATATGCAGTAGCTAATTAAATGTTTCAATTCCATTTTCATGTTCTGTACCACAATGTCAAAAGACCTTGAAAAATGAATGGCAGTTACTTTTGTCCGACATTAAGAGATTTCACCATATGCGGGCTCATACAGAGCAGGCAACACGATTGTCCTGGCACAATATACTGTGGTAAACTTTACCATCATGTACTGCTGATAATCCGAGCTGTAGGCTTTCATCATTGCTGCTGGATTGTTGAACCCCATAGTTGCCTCGGCCTCTACAGAAGTGTCTGCTGAGGACACCGAGTCACTCTCAACACAACTGCGTCTGGTGGCTGCAAGAGTGAAGTGGCATCGTTGGCTAGTTTTGACAAATTCATGAGCTGCCTAAAGTAGTCTATTTTCAAACGTCCAATGGTGAACTGACCCACAAGCAAACAAAGAAATTGCAACTAGGGGACACCAAAGTACTAATGACACTCCTCCAAAAATCAATCTGTCCTCAACACTGGAACACATATTTTTTACTAAAATTTAGTGATGATCATTTCAGCAGTTCGGCAGGCAGAGATGCAGACATCAAAACAACTGAGTTTAAAATTAATAAAATGGTCATGACAAGCAAAATACATTGTATCCGTCCGAAAATAGGTGTTTTTATCTCCTTAATATAGTACCGTGCCAAATTTCACGAAAATCTGCCAAGGAATCAGATAAGGACTTAGGCAAACACAGAAATAACACTGTCACTAAAGGCACACAGCAGTTGTCGAACCTGTCTGAAAGTTTGCACTAAGCCGGCTCATAGGAACCTGACTGCAAACTTTCAACATCCGTCGAGGGGTTTAGGAGATACACAAGCCTGAGATGCCAGATGCTGGATAGATGGACACCGGACGTGCAGATAGAGACGATGGCAATATTCGTCCACATTCTGTATGTGGGCAATTAATGAGAATGTAACAGTTTATTTAGGCAAAAATTGTGACCACAGTTTAACCATAGAAAACAAGACATGTCCATTTGCCTCATTTCACATTTATTTTAATTGAAAAATTTGACACTAGAGTGCCATTGCGTGAAATGAGACGTCCCCGCAGTAAAAGTTGTGTTATCTAAACAGAGCTCAGTTCGCCTGTAAGTACATATGGAACATCTTACCTCTATCTCTGTTATTGGCGTCGGCGAATAACTGTCTCGGTTGAAGATTGGGATTAGCTGACGAGAGGCCACGATGACTACCACGGTCCTTTAGAACACTGTCACCATTGGCACAGTCTCCGTCATCACTATCATCATCGTCGTCATTGTTGTCATCATCATCACCGTGAAAACGATAAGGAAATAAACCACCTTAAGTAAACACCCTACGAGTAAACTTCAGAACAACTCAAAGCACTTTGCAAGCAAGAAAACATGCTGCCAAACTGGTTTAAAGGGATACAGTTGGTTTTAGAGTCGAAAACAATCATGTTAGTTGGGGGATCATTGTAGGATGTACTTCTAAAAGTTATTAGCATTGACCAGAGCTGCTTTAAAGCAAATTCCATTGCATTCTGTGGCCGATTCCCAACAATGGCTTAGACATTCAGTAGAATTAAAAGAAATCGACTGCGAGTGCACATCAAAGTATATCGAGTATCCTGGTAAAAGGCAAAAATTGGGCAAAGCAAGCATAAAAATAATTTCACCTGACATATTGTGAATGACCTTAGCTCCGCCTATTGCGCATTCTGCTGAGTTCTGTGAACAGTATATTGTTTATAAATGACCGAGTGCGCTCAGGTCGCTGAGACGAGCCTGAGTTATACCGCATGTTCAGGCACTCATGTGAATATTGTCACACTGGTCAGATGTGTTCCACTGCACGTCTGAGTCTCAAGACATCATTAAGTTCCACGGATGGACGGACAGACACACACGTCAATTGTAATGCGTTGCGAAATATAGCTCCAAAAATGTCACGTGCAACATGTTGTTTGACTCGCATGCAGCTACACAATGTAACCAATCATGAGCTTTGCAATAATAATTGGCCTCAACTTCACACCTACCCAGAAGGCACATTCAGAAAGGATATATCATATGCAGCTATCCTCGAAACAACCTGTCCTGTCCGCACAGCACTGGCAGGGCCTAAAAAGAATGTCGTGGACTGCAGTTGTTTTTCAAGTACTTGTGAATTAATTAGGGCTTACTAAAATCCAGCATTGAAACAATTAAGGTTCGGGATCAGAGTCCGAGTTCACCCCGCCAAAGTTTGTCAAATGTTTCAACAATTAATAAAAATTTCTTAATGACTTCCAATAATTAATCTTTATTGTAATATCTACAGTAGTGTAAATGGTGGCCAAAAACAACAGTTTCACTTGACTTAATCGTCAAACATTGGTTACTCCTAGCAGCCAACGCAAAGTGATCCCCTTGAGTTTGGTGGATAGAGAGGTGTAGAACAAATAAACCGCCTCAAAACTAATAAAAATGGCCGCAAGGTGGCACAGAATACAGCAAATCTGTCTGAAAATGGAGCGGTGTTGTCGTCTCCATAATAGAAACCTATTCGCTAAATTTTCCGCAGATTTGTCGAGGAACTCTGATTATAGAGCAAATGTAAAAAATAACTAAAATTGCCACCGCGGTGCAAAGCAATGGTCAGATTCGTGCAGAGTAGTAGTCTTCTATTGTCACATTCAGAAAAAAACACTCGCTAAATTTCACAAAGATTCTGCAAGGGCTTAAGACATACAGACACTGACCCAATGAAAATTGTCACGAGAGGTGTCACACTTAAGTCAGTCCCGTACCAAACTCAAGGTCAGAAAGGGTCTCCTAAACTGCTAGGACCACATTGTCATACTGAACCTTTGAGCAGTTTGGTGGATTAGGATGTGGACGTCAAAAATATTATAAAAATGACCACTAGGTGGCACAGAATGCATTGAATCTATCCCAAAATGGGAAGACGTTGTTTCCCAAATACCAAAGATGTCTACCAAATTTCATAAGAATCAATCAAGGAGCTCCAAACATACAAGCTGAGTCAAACGTAAAATTCTGTAACTGCCACTAGAGGACAGTCAGTGGTATAGTCAGACCGGTCTGTAACTCATCATCAACCGAGAAATCTCATTACGATCCTGCAAGGGGTTTAAGGGACACAGCAGTGGATACCAGGTGCCTAGTACACAGGTATATGCGGTCACATAAACAGATGGGAATTATTATGCACACATTAGCAATTATCGCCACTTTCACAATAGTGCAAAACATAAGGGGGTCAACTTGAATGCTAGCAGCGTAATACATGCTCTTGACATACTAAATGTGATAATTTGAAAACTTAGGCAAAATCCATTTGAAAAACATAACAAAACAAAAAAATTCGTATTGGAAAGTCCTGACCCTCTGTGGACATATTTAGGCAATTTTTTTAGCAAAATCTATTTTCAAGAAAAATTGTAAGCATGCGCAATAGCTAAGTAACATGGTCTGTTTTTTCAGATCTTTTGGAATAGCTTTCTGACTCTCGGGTGAACTGGTGATCTGGGATTGTACGCCTGATTAAGGGATATAAAGCTGACCTATACTTTATACAAAATTTTTGTATTGTATTTTATTATTTGGATGAGTAGAGCACCTAGGCACCTAGATGCAGTTCACTGGTCAATAACAATTTCAAAATTTTTGCACAATTTCAGGACTGTGGAAACAAGTCGTTTTGTAGACACGCCACACACAAACGGCGATAATTGTAAGTGGTACCTTACCATATTGTAGACTAAATAAAGAACAAGAGCAACGTAAAGCATTGACATGCGTCCATGAATGCATTGCAAATGGTGTTCTTTTAGGGTTATTTATTCGTATCATAAAAATGGACACTAGATGACGCAAAAACATACAATCCATCCAAAAACAGAAACATGCCATATTTCCTAAAAATCTGTCAAGGAACTACAGAGAAACAAAGGAAAACAGAATAAAATGAAATTGCCACTAGTGGGCACACAGTGTCCGTTGGATCCGCCTGAAAGTCGTCGTTGTCTGTTGTTATCTTCATATAAATAAACTACTTACAAAATTTAGTAAAGATCCTGCAATGGTTTAAGAAATGAGCGCAAAACAAAACTACCACTAGGAGGCGCCACAGTAGTCAGTCACCATCATCAAAGGTCGTCTTCACACTGAGAACACATATTCCAATTTTCAAATGATTTGGTTGATACAGTGGTGGACACCAAAAACAAAATTTGAAAACAGCAAAAATGGCCACTAGGTGGTGCAAAATACCTCAATTCCATCCAAAAACAGGAAGATAGCGTCATCACACCAATAGAGGCCTATATTTCAAATTTTATGAAAATCTGTTGAGGACCTTTGAAGACACTGAGTTAAACGTAAAAAACTAAAATTGCCACTAGGGGACACAGCAGGAATCAGATCTATCCGAAAGTCGTCGTCATCCGTAGTCAACATCATATAAATACACTTGCTAAATTAAGTAAAGATCCTGCGAACGGTTTAGGAGATACAGCCATAGGCACAACAAAAACAAAACTACAACTAGGAGGCGCCACAGTAGTCAAAATCGGCGGAAAATTATTGTCAACCATCCTCTTTATAGTAAGCACATACATGACAATTTTCACAATCATCCTTTGAGCGGTTTGGTTGATGGAGGGGTGGATGCAAAAAACAGACTCAAAAACAGTAAAAATGGCCACTAGGTGGCGCAAAAAGTCGAATCCATCCGAAAACGGGAGGATACCGTCACCTCAATAATAGGTGCCTATATATTAAATTTCATGAAAATTCGTTAAGGACTTTTGAAGATAAGATAAACGTAAAAAGAAATAAAATTGCCACTAGGGGGCACACGGGTAGTCGGATCTGTCCAAAAGTCGTTGTCGTCCGTTGTTAACGTCATATAAATATACTTACTAAATTTCATAAAGATCCTGCGAACGGTTTAGGAGATACAGCCATAGGCGCAAAAAAACTGCCACTAAGAGGCGAAATCGTTGGAAAATTGTCAACCGTCCTCTTCATAATAAGCACATACATGCCCATTTTCACAATCATCCTTTGAGCGGTTTGATTGATAGAGGGGTGGACGCAAAAAAACAGACCCGAAAACAGTAAAAATGGCCACTAGGTGGCGCAAACTATGTTAATTCCATCCGAAAACGGGAGGATAGTGTCATCTCACTAAAAGGTGCCTACATTCCAAATTTCATGAAAATCCGTTCAGGAGTTTTGAAGATACAAAGGTAAGCGTAAAAAACTAAAATTGCCACTAGGGGGCATACCAGTAGTCGGATCCGTCCGAAAGTTCACTCATGCCGTCCCATTCATGAATGGAACATATGTGCCAAATTTCTTGAACGTATGTCAAACGGTTTTGGAGATAGAGCAGCGGTCGCCGGATGGACGCTACCCGGACAGACGGACGGAGATGATGACATAATGCGTCCACATATATGTGGGCGCATAAAAACAGAAGCAGATATCGAGATCTGTTGCACTTACCCGATGTGGCATGTTTGGCATCGTGTTTTTTGACAGAACTTGAGAACGAAATGTCTTCAAAGTTCAACACGACCGCATCTTCCAAAGAAATAACAGGCTGGTCCTGAAACAGTTGATGAAAGTTAAAAGGGACTGAATCGCACCTCAGACTACGAAGAGTCTTTTGTTATATTTCAATATCAGTTTATGTGCTATCTTGACCAAAAGCCAACAGGGGTGATTTGAAATAGGGTACGCGCGTGAGCACGAGTTTGACCCACAAAATCTTACAGTCCCCAGTCAGCTTAAAAAAATCCTAAGCTAACACCCTCACTGATAGAGACTGAGCAACTCGATTGATTTGTGTAACTCGAAATCCGCCGGCATTGACCAAAAGACACCATGCTCTTGTAGTACATTACATCGCTTCAGGCTGCTGATGTCATCGTTCTCTAGATAATCAGACCCATCATAAACACATTGGGGGGTGACACAGTATTTGAAAATTTTCATTTCGAAAGGTTTCAAATAGCATACTTGAAAAGTTCATGGAAAGTACCTGTACGTGGGATTTGGTATATATAGTTTCGAAAAATGGAGAATGCAGCTTTTACAACCTAAAACCTAATGTATAATGTTGCCATATTTTGTTCCTCTTCTGCTTGGGGTGCAACATAATTGGGCCAATTACCAAACCACCTGGTAGCAGTTGGATTTTGAGGTAAGCTTTGTATCATCATACAATGCTTGGCAGGAAGATCAATTTACCCTTGCCATCACTAAAACACGTTCACTCGCTAGTTTAGGTTACGAAGAAACTTGCTTAATTTCTCAGTGAATCTGCAATAACAAACATGCAGCGTGGAATTTTTATTGTACTTACAAAAAAGTATTGCTCAGAAAAATCTAAAGTTTCCAATTAATTTTGAACTTTGTTAAGTTACATCTCCTAAATAAAATGGCGCACTTGTTGATAATTCCTTGTAAACAAGAGCAACGCGGAGCGTTGAAATGCGCCCATGAATGCATCGCAAATGGTGTGCTTTTAGGGTTATTTATTTGTATCATAATAATCAGGGCTTGGAATGACCAATGACAAAAAACGCGGAAACTTTTACGGCCCAAATCATGCCCGATAACCAGCCTTTGAAATGGTCAATGTGAACCTGTCCGCGACAAAAATCGGGAGGACTAAAAAAACGTTACCACCATCAGTAGCATGCATCTGCGTCCTTTTCGCTCGCTCGCCCGTCCACTCCCAACTCACACAAATATGGCTGCAGAGCGGTAGTATTTGTCGCTGCACTGAACAATAACACGAGCCGCCATTGAAAATCAGACCACGCTTTACCCAGATGCCCCGGCAATGTTGACAATTTATGTTCCTCCGAAACATAAAGACTTCCGTTTTCCGAGGTGAACGTCGTCTGCAACGCCGCGGTAAGAAAGGAATTTGCCGCGGAAATTTCATATCAAATCCGATTTTTTTACGTGGAAATATTATAAAAAAAAGCGGAAAGCACATTTCAAAAAAGCGGAAATCCGCGTTTCCGCTGAAAATTCCAAGCCCTGAATAATGGCCACTAAATGGCGCAAAAACGTACAATCCATCCAAAAAAAGGGAACATGCCATATTTCATAAAAGCCTGTCAAGGAACCCCAGAGAACCAAAGGAAAACACAGCAAAATGAAATTGCCACTTGTGGGCACAGCGTCCGTTCGAACCGCCTGAAAGACGTGGTCACTTACTAAATTAAATAAAGATCCTGCAGAGGGTTTTGGAGATACAGCTATGGGCGCAAATCAAAGTAAAACTACCACAAGGAGGCACCACAGTAGTCAGTTGCCATCATCAAACGTCCTCTTCACACTGAAAACATATATGCCAATTTTCAAAACCATCCCTAGAAAGATTTGGTTGATCGAGGGGTAGACGTCAAAAACAAGATTTGAAGACAGCAAAAATGACCACCAGGTGGCGCAAAATACCTCGCTTCCATCCAAAAATAGGATGATAGCACCGTCTCACCAATAGATGCCAATATTCAAAATTTTATGAAAATCTTTGAAGATACAGACTGGCAAACTAAAACTAAAATTGCCACTCGAAAACAGCAAAAATGGCAACTAGGTGGCGCAAACTAGGTCGAATTCCTCTGAAAACAGAGATAGCATCACCTCATTAACAGATGTCAGTACGCCAAATTTTATGAAAATACGTTAAGGACCCTTGAACATACAGAGGTTAACGTAAAATAATTAAAATTGTCACTAGGTGGCACACCAGTAGTCAGATCCGTCTGAAAGTCGTCGTCCTTCGTTTTTAACACCATATAAATAGTACACTTAAGTACTAAATTTAGTAAAGATCCTGCGAACAGTTTACGAGACACAGCCATAGGAGCAAAAAAAAACAAAACTGACTCTAGGAGGTGCCACAGTAGTCGAAGTCGTCGGAAAATCATTGTCGGCCATCCACTTCAAAGTAAGAACATACATGCCACAATCATCCCTTGAGCGCTTTGGTTGATAGAGGGGCTCGAAAACAGTAAAAGTGGCCACTAGGTGGCGCAAACTACAATGAATCCATCCGAAAACGGGAGGATAGCCTCATCTCACTAATAGGTGCCTTTATACCAAATTTCATGAAAATCCGTTCAGGACTTTTAAGCGTAAAAAACTAAAATTGCCACTAGGGGGCACACTAGTAGTCGGATCCGTCCGAAAGTTCGCTCATGCTGTCCCATTCATGGAAGGAACACATGTGCAAAATTTCATGACCATACATCAAGGCGTTTTGGAGATAGAGTCCACATATAAATATGTGGGCGCATAATAATGTAGTAAATAAACATGCGCATATTGTATTGTTCAAAATTTCTTGTAATGTAAATAGTCATGCTAGACTGAAGTAAAAAAATGAACCTGAAAAAATTCCCTTGTCTCATCAATACATTGGCTTATTGGTTTAGGTTATCAGGAAACTCGAGTATATTATCCACAAACGTGCAGCGAGGAACAATTAGTGTACTTATAGAAAACGAAACAAGCATTTACATGATCTATTCTCAAATGTTGTGCATCTGCTGGTTCAAGTGGGGATGCGATGTAACAAAATAACATTCATCCATAGGTATTTCATTAGAGGGTTTTGTGTGCACATCACTGCACTCATGAACCTCAATTTAAAGGAGAATGCAACCTTTTTTCATGTCATGTTTTAATAAAAATACAGTTGATTATCCCAGACGCAATTTTCAGTAAATAAATGTTTCAGTAATGTTATTAATTAGGCGTGCCTTACTCCGGAAGTGACGGTTAGGGGATTACGAATTTCCCGCCGTTTTGCTTTCATACAGTTTTGACTGTGTGAGCTGTCAAGTCAGTCATTGTTTTACCTCGGTTGTGGTAAGTCCAGTCGTCGTTAGCACTTGTTTACGAGTCAGTCAATACCCTGCACGGTTGCTGCGTACCGGGATGTACTCATTATCGTCTCATGCGCACTTTGGGTATTCCATTACATCGGTTTCCGAAAGATGACACAATCCGCCGCACTTGACTCATTCGTGTGAAGAACACAGCGTTACCCGTCCACAAATCGGAGCATTACCGAGTGTGTGGCAAGCATTTTCTGAAGTCGGATTACGAAATTAAGATTTATACACAGAATTGATGGAGTACTGTTCCTGCAAAACAACACTGTTGATTTGTGGCAGTCCGCTGTTGCCACCCCCAAGAAGTGCATTTTTGAAGGTAGCTGTGGCCTCTACAGTGTCTGCAGCCCAGAGCCTGTAAGCAGTCCTGCAGAGATGTTTAGTAATGGGAGAGCATACAGGCCCAGTTTGACACCCAGTGAGGACAGTTCATCGTCCAGTGAACAGGCCGGTGAGCCAAACTTTGATAAGTTTATTGTGGATTTGACTAAAGTATTGGAGACATTTAGAAGGTGCCAGGTGTGTGGCGAGGGAGTCACACGGCGGGATGTAAGAAGTTTGGGTGGTCAAGTCCCCATCCAGTGGGAACAGCAAAGGCATTCCACTGAGGTCAGCATAACAGTGTACACCGTGCATTTGGACCAAGACATCCGACCACGTCTCTCCTCGGTTTCTGCCTCAACAGCTGTCTGAGCATATTCTGCCTCACTGAACTCGGGCTCAAACATAGAGTGTTCGCAAAACATTCGCCACCTCGTCACTGTCTGTGATATGGGTCGCCGTGACGACAAAGAAAGTTAGGAAACCAGGACAAAAACAACAGTAAATCAGATCCTGACAGAAAAATTAACTCAAACGCAGAAACAAAATAGCGGGAAATTTTTAACCCCTTAAACGTCACTTGCGTAGTAGGGCACGGTTATCTCATAAAATTACGGGAAGCCGTAATTAACTGAAACATATGTTTGGGATAATCAATGAACCACATTTTTACTAAAAATGACACGGAAAAAAGTTGCTTTCTCCTTTAGAGGAGTTATTTGCTGGCACAGGAGACGAAAATATTTTTGCTAAAAAATCACACAACATTGAATTGCATTAAAATAGCTACAATAGGTATGAATGAACATTTGTTTAACAACCACCATTAAACGTCACCTCATATTTCAATGAGTCATCCCCGCAACATGTTAATAGCCCATAAAAGGTGAGATGACTCACACTATTAACGAGCTGGGAAACACAGACGAGACACCAGAAATTGTTATAGCGAGCAAAAACACACAAACCAATTAATAAACGCAAATAATGTAACTACACAGAAAGACCTGCTCTCTATTTTGTTTGCCAGTGCTTGAAAAACAGCGAGGTGTCGTTGTATTGGAGAAATGCGAGAAGCTACTCATGGGTGACACAGTGGATAAAACCAGATCAGTAATATCTTCAGCGATGACGACTTCCTCTCCACCACGCTGCAAAACAACAACTTCAGTATGTCACAATTAGCTCAAGGGAGATGTGCTGCATAAATGATCATAACAGAATGGTTGGCCTAAGTGTTAATTAATCAACCTTTTTATAGATGAGATGTCACTGGATTGTCGTAAACAGTTTGCTTACAACAAACAAAACAAGTAGTAAACTACATTTCTACCCAAAAGGTAGCAAAACAATCACATATTCCACAAATCTGTAGACTTATTATTATGGATGTGCTTGCTGTCCATACCAAGAGCAATGCAGAGTTTTGAAATGTGAGCATGACTACAATGCAAACAGTGTGCTTCTTAGGGTGTTTATCATGAGTGACAAAAAGTGGACACTAGGTGGCGCAGAATACGTCAAATCCATCCCAAAATAGAAAGATGCCATGTCCATCATAACAGAAACTTGTTTGTCAAATTAAAATAAAAACTGTCAAAGAACTATGAAGATGCAGAGGCAAATGTAAAAACTAAAATTTTAACTAGGGGGTACAGTGGTAGCCAGAACCATCCAAAAGTCGTAAGCAGCCGTAGTCATATTTATAGCATAATACCTACAAAATTTCAAAAAGAACCTTCAAAGGAGTGAGGAGATACAGCCGAGGATGCAAAAAAGTAAAAAAATTGCCACCAGGAGGTGTCACAGTTGTCACATTTGTTCAGAAATCAAGACTCTCCTTATCAGTAATGATACGGATTTGAAAAAAATAAATATAGTCACTAGTAGGTGGTGCAAAAACACATCAAATCCCTACGCAAATGGAAGACTACCGCCAACTCCTCAATAGAAACCTATTTGCCAAATTTCCGAAAAACGCAACGATGAACTCCAAAAATACAGAGGCTAACATACAAACCACAACTGCCACTAGGGGGCACAGTAGTAGTCGAAAGGGTAGGAAACTCGTCATAATATGTTGTCAGGTCCATAGGAGCACATCCGCCAAATTTCAAAAGGGTTAAGCAGCCGTACATGAAAAACGCCACCAGAGGGCACCAAAGTAGTCAAACCTGTCTGAATATCACCGTAAGCCGCAGCCTTCTCAACTGAAACACATCTGCCAATTCTCAAAACAATCCTTTAAGTAGTTTGGCGGATAGAGATGCAACCCTAAAAATGGACTCGAAACTGATAAAAATTCCCACTAGGAGGCACACAGTATGTAAAATCTGTCCAAAAATGGAAAGGCATTGTTGTAACTTTCATAGAAACCTATTTGCCAGGTTTCACGAAAAACCATAAATGAACTCCAAAAATACAAGTCAGGAAAATGCAAAAAAAATTAACTACGGGGCACACCAATCGTTGGATTGGGCTGAAACTTATCATCAGACGTTGTCAGCTCCATAGAAACACATATGCGAAATTTCCCAAAATTCTTACAAATTGATAAAGAGATACAGCCATGGCTGCAAAACTAACAAGTCCAAAATCAACAACAACTGCAGTATCCTCATCATAAACTCACCTGCCATTCATAAAGATCCTTCAGGCGGTTTGGCAGATAGAAAGGCGGACACCAAATAAATTGCCACTATGTGGCGCAGAATCATCAAACAGATCCGAAAAAGGAAAGATGACGTCGTCTTCATAATAGAAACCTGTATGCCATATTCTATGAAAATACACCCAAGAATTACAAAGACACAGAGACAACCGTAAAAAACTAAAATTGCAACTAGGGGGCACAATGGTAGTTGAATCAATCCGAAATTCGTCGTCATCCGTTGTCAGCTTCATAAAAGCACATCTGTCAAATCTCATTGAGATCCTGCACGGGGTTTAGGAGATACAGCTTTGGAAGCAGGACGCCCAGACAGAGGTGACGGCAATATGCACTCAGATGTAAATATGTGGGTGTATAAGAAGGTCTAAGAAGAATTGTGCAAGTAGAAGTCAATGACTGGTACTACCCTCTAATAAAATGAGTGTTCAAAACCTTTTAGAGAAGCAAATAAGCCTGTGGACCCACTTCGCAAACAAAATCTCACTAAACATGCATGCCCATGTATACGGTCACATGAAAGACGATCCACAAACCTAGCAATGTTGTAATGAATAAA
This sequence comes from Phoronis australis, assembly GCA_002633005.1. Classification (NCBI taxonomy): domain Eukaryota; kingdom Metazoa; phylum Phoronida; family Phoronidae; genus Phoronis; species Phoronis australis. The sequence goes on from NMRA01000664.1 coordinate 125,669, forward strand.
TCAAATAGATGCTGGAATGCTGTGCAGTTACCGACGGAGTCTAAAATAGTAAAGCTAGTAAAAATAAAAATAAAACAAGCGTTGGTACTATTATATTGAAATGATCCCTCGTTTCGAGCGATGCGCTCTTTGTCAAGGGTATGATACAGACTGCCACGTTGTAATGCTGTAACAAACAGCCATCTTTTGTGTTCATCACAAATTGATCACGAATGCTTGTGGATAGAAACTGAATTGCAACCAATCGAAAACTTAGTAGTACACGAATGTCGGGACAGAAACATAACTAAACAGAAATAAGCATTACCACAAAATCTCCTTGCTTTTCTTCAGTAAAATTAGTTCTGAGGTGTTCAATATCTGAAGAGAAAATCAATTTAGAGCACATCAATGGAAATTTCCAACTTTACGTAAAAAATTTAGACATTTATGGCCTTGCAAATGAATGATCAGTGATAAGGTAATCAACTGGATATTGGGACACGTCTAACACATTCAAATGAATGGTAAAATCTCACCTATTCAGGACAAAATTAGGGAAATTTTTACGTCTAATTTTTTAAAGATAATAACTGTCTTCAAATAAATGCTTCATTATTTAAAAGTTCTTAATCATAACTATCAATGTGGCGAGATCTTACAGAAAGCCTGGTGAACTTATTCTCGAAACCGGGTCAAATAAGCAGTCTGCTAATTCTTCTTAACCTACAGAGATCTCCAACTGAGGTTTAACAAATGGACAGATGTGTCGTGTTATCATAACTGAAGCTGACAGAATACATGGGGATGTCTCAGTCCAAGTTAAATGTTATTGACAGTGAACCCACCACAAAACTAATGTAGTAAATTATTGAAGGTTTGACCAAAATAGAATTTCTCTGTCAGGTGATAGTTCGGTTTTTATACCTTCCACAAATGGTTTTAAGGAAGGTGTATAGCTGGACTTTTTCTCCATCTCACAGCTAAGCCTCTTTCTTGGTGTTATCGGTGTTTGTCCAGATGTCCCCTTCAGCGGTCTCTGTTGCTGACCAGCAGGTGTTATCTGGACATTCAAGGCATTATAGCGTCTCCTGGATGCTGGGGTCCTGACCGGCGAGCCCAGAGATTTGCAGGACCTGCCGTCACTTCTTGAGCGATTAACCTTAGTCGAAGATTTTGACTGCAAGAAAAATTCGTAATCGCACAATTTCGTCTCCTCCTAAAAGTTTAGTATAAGAGATGCCCAACAATGCAACAGTTTGAAAACTTCAGTAGTATGTGACCTATCAATGATAAAATGGATGCAAATTAATCTCATTCCAATTTCCACAAGAAACAGATGGCCTTCCAAACCATTGCCTTACTAGTTAAACAACTCTAACTAAAGAGAAAATGTAAAAAGGTGCATTTTTCATTCATTTAGCTTATGCAAAAAGTTAGCTTGATTTTTATGCTCACTCGAGTTTGGCATAAAATGCACTTCGTGAAATACTGCCAATTGAGGAACCAATGACAGGCAATGGCTGTGCTATTAACTTATAAGAAATGGACAGGCAAATTATGATAGCAAGTGACAGGGCATTTGAAGGAATGTGGCCGGATGGGGGATCATTAGCAAATGAATCCTTAATGCCAATAGTTAATTACTTTGCAGGAGCTCCTACTGGCAGGCGTGTTTCCTTCAATGTACAATTCTCCATAATCTGTTTCATTGTACGGGGATTTTGTAAGTCTTGGCTGAAACAATGAACATAGCATCATGATTTATTCAACTAGACTAAAACGTGTAATGATTTTATCACAAGAAATGCTCAATCAAATTACAGGCTATGCTGCCCTTATGTGTTGTATAGTACACACCAGAAATAATAAAACAAAATGCCAGGAATTGCACTTTCATGACCATGGGATTCCCCATCAGTACAGCTACATGAAAGCGGGGTTCCTTGTCATGATGAGCGAGTACAGCGAATTCACCATCACAGTACCTAGAATGATCAGTTGTAACAGAGAAACTGCATTTTGTCCAATCACTTTTGGCATGTACTGTAACTGGCTCTTTGGGCTAATGTTAACATTATATAAGACGCTATTGATAAGCCTTCAGCATAATATCTACAAAACTATAACAAGAGCAACGCAGAGCGTTGAAATGTGCCCACAATTGCACCGCATACGGTATCCTTCTAGGGTTGTTTATTGGTACCATAAAGTGGCCAGTAGAGGGCATATATGTAGTATGTTGTACTTTTCAAAATGGAAAGGCATGGTACTTGTCTCCTCAATAGGCTAGGGGCAAAATGTGAGTAATCTTCATAATACAAGCACATCCTATACACCAGTTGCTTAAAGCACCACAGAAACATAGAATTAAAAACAAATTTACCAACATACGAGATTAGCACAGCATTAGAATGCCAGAAACAAATTTCTACTTGGAACTTTTCCTTCA
>NMRA01000664.1:140299-158474 GCA_002633005.1 Phoronis australis
TAGAGCGGGTTAAGTTCCAATTTCAGTCCGTTCACAGCTTCGCACAACATAACAAGGTCACATTTTCTTCGTCTATTCACAGTTATTCCACGACCCATCTACCATATCTTAAGTTGTTTTAACGTTTTAAGCGTAAAATTCACCATAAGAACTCCAGTAAGTTTTAGCGTGTGTAGCAAAGACTCGGGGCAAAACAAGAGCAATATGGCGGATTTTGCCCCCTTTCCGGTGACGTCACAGTGACTAGCGAGAAACTCGCAAGTGAGCTATTTACTTACTATAAAAATAATTATTTATGTTTCAGGGCTTGGAATGACCAATGACAAAAAACGCGTGGCTGCAGAGCGGTAGTATTTGTCGCCGCGCTTAACAATAACACGAGCCGCCATTGAAAATCACACCACGCTTTACCCAGATGCCCCGGCAATGTTGACAATTTACGTTCCTCCGAACCATAAAGAGCAACTTCTGCTTTCCGAGGTGAACGTCGTCTGCAACGCCGTGGTAAGAAAGGATTTTGACGCGGAAATTTCACATCAAATCAGATTTTTTTACGCGGAAATATTATAAAAAAAGCGGAAAGCACATTTCAAAAACGCGGAAATCCGCGTTTCCGCGGAAAATTCCAAGCCCTGATAAATAAAAGCTGTCAGAATCCATGTCTGCATTTTGGTAGTTGTGGGGATGTCTCAGTCCAAGTTAAATGTTATTGACAGTGAACCCACCACAAAATTAATGTAGTAAATTATTGAAGGTTTGACCAAAATAGCATTTCTCTGTCGGGTGATAGTTCGGTTTTTATACCTTCCACAAATGGTTTTAAGGATGGTGTATATCTGGACTTTTTCTCCATCTCACAGCTAAGCCTCTTTCTTGGTGTTACCGGTGTGTGTCCAGACGTCCCCTTCAGGGGTCTCTGTTGCTGACCAGCAGGTGTTATCTGGACATTCAAGGCATTATAGCGTCTCTTGGATGCTGGGGTCCTGACCGGCGAGCCCAGAGATTTGTAGGACCTGCCGTCACTTCTTGAGCGATTCACCTTAGTAGAAGATTTTGACTGCAAAAGAAATTCGTAATCGCACGATTTCGCCTCTTCCTAAAACTTTAGTATAAGAGATGCCCAACAATGCAACAGTTTGAATACTTCAGTAGTATGTGACCTATCAATGATAAAATGGATGCAAATTAATCTCATTCCAATTTCCACATGAAACAGATGGCCTTTCAAACCATTGCCTTACCAGTTAAACAACTCTATCTAAAGAGAAAAAAATGTAAAAAGGTGCATTTTTCATTCATTTAGCTTATGCAAAGAGTTAGCTTGATTTTTATGCTCACTCGAGTTTGGCATAAAACGCACTTTGTGAAATACTGCCAATTGAGGAACCAATGACAGGCAATGGCTGTGCTATTAACTTAAAAGAAATGAACAGGCAAATTATAATAGCAAGTGACAGGGCATTTGAAGGAGTGTGGCCGGCTGGGGGATCATTAGCAAATGAATCCTTAATGCCAATAGTTAATTACTTTGCAGGAGCTCCTACTGGCAGGCGTGTTTCCTTCAATGTACAATTCTCCATAATCTGTTTCATTGTACGGGGATTTTGTAAGTCTTGGCTAAAACAATGAACATAGCATCATGATTTATTCAACTCGACTAAAACGTGTAATGATTTTAACACAAGAAATGCTCAATCAAATTACAGGCTATGCTGCCATGTGTTGTATAGTACACACCAGAAATAATAAAACAAAATGCCAGGAATTGCACTTTCATGACCATGGGATTCCCCATCAGTACAGCTACATGAAAGCGGAGTTCCTTGTCATGATGTGCGAGTACAGCGAATTCACCATCACAGTACCTAGAATGATCAGTTGTAACAGAGAAACTGCATTTTGTCCAATCACTTTTGGCATGTACTGTAACTGGCTCTTTGGGCTAATGTTAACATTATGTAGGACGCTATTGATAAGCCTTCAGCATAATATCTACAAAACTATAAAAATTAAGTGAGCAGAAAGCCTGTGCAATTTGATGTTTGCTTGCATACTGATCTGCTATTGGTTGAGACACATGACCATATCTTTTTTAGTAAAACATGGCAAAAATGATAATTATGCAGATTCATAACAAACCAGACGGATCAACAACACAACCAAATTTCATTTGATATTAAATGTTCAAAACAAAATTTCAAAATAGAAACTGTAAAGATTTCTGAATTAAAACTTCTGGTTTTTCATGCAACATTCGATTTAGTCAATAAAAATCATGCAACCAATTTTTGATAACCCTTTTGCAAAGCAGTGAATCATTTTCAAAACAATTCTTAACAATGTTTTGGAAAACAGTTCAAAAAGTAAGGGATCCAAAAGTTTAACATAAATCCAATCATCCCCTCTTGAGACATGATTTTCTGAAGTCAGCCAAATTTGGACATTTTCCTTCAGTCCTACATGGGTATCTTATTTAACAGAAGTATGAGATAATAAATTGACATTTAAATTAACCTTACCGTCTTGTGTGAGCCCATGTCTGTACTGACAGGTGACATAGCAACTTCTCGTTCCAAAACGTCGCCGATCTAAAAACAAAATTACCGTGCCTGTAACTAAACGACAAAACACCAAAACCCAGCTAACTCAGTCCAGAACATGATCCACCACGGTGTTTGCTGGACTGTCCATTTTCTATTAGGACTAGAAACTTAGGAAATTCTTGAGAAGAAGTACTGTAACAGTTTTCACAGCGTGTCTCATTTAAGAATCGATACCATATTTTAGACAACAGTAAATGACTAAACAGCTTAATGTTTTAATTGTTGACTTCAAAGTTATAGACATGACCTCAGTTCTTTAGCAATCCAATTTTCAGTGCCTGAATCTCTTACAACCCATCCTAACACGAGGACAATGTGTAAAACTTGCCAAATGATGTCATGGCCTTCAGAGGTAAAACAAATAACATTTAAAATGCAACAACCTCGAATATACGGCCATACAATTTTGTTATATTCTGCCAACTGGCTATGACCAAAATGTTAAATTCTGTCAAAGTTCAACATATTGCTTAGTTAGCTAAAACCATCAAATGATTGAAATTAAGCAACATGGAAAAACAAGAAACACTACAACGCGGGTTAGGAATTTCAAAATCAAATCTAATGAGTTTCTGTTAACGCGGGAATGCGAACACAATGAATATAATACCATGACCACGTTTTACTGTACAGTCAATTTGCAGCTTAATTTAAATAATTCTATGTCTTGTGTATCAGATCAGTAACCACAATGCATTACGTTTACATATAAATCCTCAAAATCTGCATTTCCTTAAGTTTAAATAAAGTGTCCGAAAAACGGAAATACGGCTTCTTAACCTCGAAATTTCACGATAGGATATAATGCATTTCTGTAATATCCAAAAAAACATTCAGAGCACTCAAAACATTAAAAACTTTAAGCCCATGCAGCACTTTTGTCATATACTAGGTCTAGCTGACCGAAATCCCAAATTTTCGATTGGAATGAATCAAGTTAGCTGCAGTGAACCTTTCCAATGAACCAATCAATGAACTTCATTCAGTCTATGATGTCATCAAGTGGAACTAGTCTACAGTCATGTAAAATTTACGGTACAAGCATATTTTGAACAAATATCAAAATGTCATTTTCCCCAGAGCCCAAATAACAGTTTTTGACTGAGTGAGGAACAAGATAATATAGAATGGCCAAAATCAAAACTTGTTTTTGACAGAAAGCATGGGTTTAATATGATTTTAAGTACATGACATCTTGCGTTTCCACACAGTACCCTTACAATGCTTATGGGAGAGTTGTCCACATCTGTCACTAGTCCACGCTGAACCTTCTGTTTTTTGCTAGCGTGATGGTACTGTTTATCTGCCTTCCTGCGGTTCTTGCACCCACTCTTGAGCCAGCTCACCTCACTTGCCGCACTCCTATCAATAACAAAAGCAACGCAGAGCATTCAAATGCTCCCACGAATGCACCACAAACAGTGTGCTTCAAGGGGTGTTCATTTGTATCATAAAAATGGCCACTGGGTGGCGCAAAATATGTCGAATCCATCCGAAGATGGCAACATGTCTTTTCTTTAATAGAAAGCTATTCATAAAAATCAGTCAAGGAACTTCTGAAGAGAAACAGAGGAAAACAGAAAAAAATGAATTGCCACTAGGGGGCACAGCATTCGTTGGATCCGTCTGAAAGTCGCCTTCCGTTGTCAACTTCATATTTGTCTTGCTAAATTTAACAATTTAAAGATCCTGCAGTGGGTTTAGGAGATACAGCTATGGAATTAAAAAAAAAACAACAAAATTGCCACTAGGAGATGCCACAGTAGTCGAACTAGTCAGAAAATCATCGACAACTGTTCTCTTCCCAGTCCCTTAGAACATATATGCCTGGCAATTTTCAGTCATCCTTATTACAGTTTGGTTGATGGAGCGGTGGACTCAAAAACAGTGAAGATGGCCACTAAGATGGCGCAAAATATGCCGAATTAGTCTGAAAATGGGAATATGTCATCATTTCTTTTAAAAGTTTCATAGACATCTCTTAAGGAACTTCAGAAAAACTAAAAAAATGAAAAAAAAACTAAATTGCCAAAAGGGAGCAAAGCGATTGTCGTATATGTCTGAAAGTCATTGTCGTCTGTTGCCAACTTCATAATTATAATTACACTTGTAAATACAAAATTTAATAAGCTCCAGCAGTGGGTTTAAGAGAAACTGTTATGGATGCAAAAAAAGCAAACCTGTCACCAGGACGTGACAAAATAGTCGGAAAATCACCATCAGCCACTAGGGGACACACCGGTAGTCTGATCTGTCCGAAAGTCGGCGACGTCCTTTGTCAACTTCGTATAAATACACTCGCTAAATTTAATAAAAATTCTGCAGACCGTTTACGAGATACAGTCAGATGCAAATCAAACAAAACTGCCACTAAGATGCACCACAGTAGTCGAAGTCGTCGGAAAATCATCAGCCGCCCTCTTTACAGTAAGAACATACAAGACAATTTTCACAATCATCTTTAGAACAGTTTGATTGATAGAGAGGCAGACGCCAAAAAACAAACTTGGAAACAGTAAAAAATGGCCACTAGGTGGTGCAAATTAATACGTTGAATCCATCCGAAAACGGAAGGATAGTGCCAGCTCATTCATAGCTGTTTATGTGCCAAGTTTCATGAGGATCCGTTGAGGACCTTTGAAGATACAGCCTGTAAACGTGAAAAACTAAAATTGCCACTAGGGGGCACACCAGTCGTCGGGTTTATCCAAAATTTGTCGTCACCTGTAGTCAGCTTCATAGGAACACATCTGCAAAATCTCATCACGATCCTGTGAGTGGTTTGGGAGATACAGCTGCAGATGCCAGACAGACAGAGATGACATCAAATATAACACATAAGTGGGTGCATTAAAACGCAATATTTCTACGTATCGTTCACTGTACTTTCAAAATGAAATGGACAGCATCAAAATTTCATAAAGTTCTCATGCACGAAACCACGACTAAAATACCCATTTCCTTTTTACTGGAACCCATTTCAATTCTGGCAAAATCGTAACAAAATCACAAGTGTTGCTACACACACACTTGATCAGAATTGCGACAAATCATCTTGCAAGTCCATTCACAAATTAAAAATTAGCAGCAAGACAATTACATCTCATTAAAATTCCAGCTAACTTCGACAAACATGCTATTTTACTGCGACAAAACTTCAACCAAATGATTCTCAATGGCAAGAAGTCGGTACACGCTTGGCAGACGGTCAGTCGAAGTCTGCCTATTGAAAACAACTCATGGAACCTCTTTAGCCATAGAAGAATCACTTTATACAAAATAGGGGAGGTACAAACTGATAAGTGCCCCTATTGTGATGAGCTGCAGACTTTACTTCATATGTTTATTATTGCACCTTTCTGGGAATCAGTACAAGCACTCTTAAATAAAGCCCTAAAGGCTCAGTACGTTTACGATTTGGGCCATATTAGATTTTGTATTTTTATATGTATGTATTTATATTGCGCATAATTTCATCAGACATCATATAAGCAAGGCGTGTGTGTATGAATGGCGCGTGAAAGTCCTTCCCCTGCTCCCCATTCCCCGTTTCAGTCACATTTTATTGCCCAATATTTATACTTTTGTTAAAGCCAGATGTGAGGCGCCCAACCTCAGACTGGCTTTGTATTATTGTCTGGGCAATAAATGTATGAAAAAAACTCATGATGCATTACCCCCATTTCAACATCATTGCATTGGGGGTATTAAGATCACTCTAATAATCAAGGCGCCCATTATGTTGTACAGGCAGGTTACGCTATACAGATTGGGACATATCAACAAAGGAACAGCAGCTGAAATAAGCATTATTTCTCTCTTTTGCTGCAGTTAACCAGCGACTGGTAATGCAAGTGTCGACACACTCTGTTAGTAGTTTGACTTTATTCGCCATCTGTTGGTGGTTTTAGTGTTTGTGACGAAGCTTCTACAGCGTCTATTTTCCCACGTGACTATATTCTTCAATAGCATTTTGTAAGACTGTTAGACAGACCATGGTATGTAGATGTAACACGCCAATTTGGCTCATTCTTATTTCAACACCTTTACCGGTAAGTTTACTATCTTACAGTTTTGTCATGATTTATGCCAAAACTTGGTGTAACTATATTGTAGTTAAGTTTTGTTATATGGTAAATGTTGTAACACGTATTCCAAGTACCTTAGTTTTCGAATTACTGTAGACTCATAGTTTGACGTTTGTTTAAGTAAGTATATCGGCAATGTTAAACATAAGTATGACTGGAACTTTGTAAATGACCAACACATTCTTCAATTGTCTCATTCATAACGTTTTTTGTATGTTACAGTTGAACTGAGCAACTGCAACTAACGAAGAAATAAAGTTTAACTTTTCTGCAACACACGCTTGCATTCATTCATGTGGGTCTAATGATTTTCATGAGCACACATAAGTTCCAGTTTTGAATTAGGGACACACAAACAGGCAGTGGTTATCACCAACACCAATCTCCGGTCCCTTACCCGCAAAAACAAAAGGAGTCTGCCAGAAAAGTACAGGCACTGTGGAAAGTGTGAATTATAATCCCGTCTGGTAAAAGCATAGATACTTGCTGGTTGGGAAATGCGATGTAGCACATAACATGCATCTAATTTGAAATTGTATTTCTGAAACCACAAACTATAGTCTCGATATTGTCCATGTCACTGGTTGCACACGGAGCATTTAATATGAAATGGTTATTAAAGGTTGGGTGCTCATTAAATCTCTACTGCTTTTCAAATTGAGTGTACATCATACTACAGCGTCAAGCTCTAAATACCACTGCTTAATTACACAGGTTTATTATTTAGCATTGTATGACAACCCATCCGGTATTTTAAATAAAATATTCTTTTGCGTAGTAAAACGAGAATGTCTCAGCAGTCAGCAGACTTGCGTGAAAAATTTTAATCTCTTCTAGTTTTGACCTCCCGTTCAACAGGCCTTGTTCACAAAGACATAAATAGCAATTGTGCTCTGTGTTAATACATTTCTAGGATTCCCTAATTAGTTTCATAAAAGAATTAAGTGTTTATCTTGCTTATTGAACTGTCTGTAAATCACTTTTTAGTTTGCTTCTATGGCAAACAAAGTGAAGTCTTTAATAAGTATATACTCATACTCAATACTTTATTATATGTCATTGAGACATGGGTCTCAACCATGTTATAATAATTTTAAATTCATACTGTTTGAGACAGTGAATGTTATTGTACTTAACGCCGCAGACAAAACATTAGATCAGAGGAAGGTTGAGTGTATAAAAACCCTTCCCCAATCCTCTTCCCCTTCTTTACAATAATCTCTGTTAACTGTACGCCCTATCACTACGAGTTCTTTAATTTAATTTCCAAATTCCTCTTTGACCATTCTGGATGATGTATTGTCATTCATATTGTAAGGATAAGTAGATGGGGCTACCCAACCCCAGCCATATTGTAAGGATGAGTAGATGGGGCTACCCAACCCCAGCCATATTCGCTGATAATAAATTAGATTTCTGGGAAAATGTATTAATTGATAAAAAAAAGCATGAGCACTGGGTACTGTCTCCTACCTGGCTTTGTGGTTTCATAGTTACAGATTCGTAAAATAGATAGCGCTGCTATTATTTGATTACCCTATCACACGCACTGTTTTTTTTTGTGTCATATCTGCTTTGGATGTTATGTCCAGCACTGGTCATTGACGTCGCAAGTGACTTACAAATCTCCCAAAGTAAAGGTACACGTTATTGATACTGCTCTGTAATTTTCTGATGTAGTTTTTGCATGGATTTCAGACATATTCTTAGATGTATTCCCTTTCTACTGACTCTTGGAGGCTTTTATTTTTACCAATAGATGGCATTGCGTTGGCTTCACCTTTAGTATAATTTTTTGCTCGCCGGTTTAGCAATAGCCTTAGCTTCACGTGTTATAGTATTCCGAGATATTTGTTAGGTTTTGGCTCACTTAGCTACTACTTTTGAAGCATTATATTTTTATTTTTTCAGCTTTTTACCAATGTAACACACACACACACACACACACACACACACACACACACGTTTTGCACTAGTGTAAAAACAATCACGTTATTCTTCTCCATACCAAATGGCTTTGGTTACCTAGATTCCAGCAGAGAGCTTAGATTATCTTCAGTGTCGTCAAAAGGGCCCTTCTTTCGTGCTTTTTTCTTGCTCTTTACCTGCTGAAACAGCATAAATGAGCGTCTCACCAGGAACAAATATCAAAAAAAAATCTCGACGAAATGATCCTCAAGACACAGCAATACTCACAAATCAAAATACTGAGTACACAATGTCAATAGTTGCCATGGAATGCAGTCTTGGAAACCACGGTTTTACGCCTCTTTATATCAACAACCAGGCACACAAGTTGGCGATACAATAACAGCAAAAAATTGTACCAACTGAACAGAGATTCTCTCAATTTGTGAAAACATCTTGCAGAGTACCATCATTTCCACAGCAATCTAATATTACAACTAACTCCCATTTAGTCTTCATTCCACACATTACCGGTTCCTAGAGGAGTGATATCAATCTTTCTTTTGTTAATCACCACGCTTTGTCTTTTGTTCGATGTCACAACGCAAACACCAATTATCTAACATGCAGAATGAATACATTAATGGAAACATGCATCGACTCGAAACTGTTTTCAGCAACTTTTAAAACAAATCACAGCATTTTGGCCAATATTCTTCTACGAAAGAAGGATTCTACACTAATTTTTCAGGAGGAATTCAATTTTGGAAGACAAAAGTGTAAAAAAGTACAAGTGTCTGTCCTTGGCAATTCAATTTATTTCAGCCAGTATTTTATTGCTTAGAAGACATTGCTAATGCGATAATTAACCTGAATAACACAATGTAAGCTTAGACCAACTTTGATGTAGAGAAGCACTGTCCAAGTACAAGATAACACTGAATGGCCTGGTTTCCTAATGAAATGCGACATCACAATTCAGCATTTCCGGAAACTTCCAAATGTCATCACGCCATACTAAAACTCATAATGTTAGAAAATCTTACTTCAGCTGGCTGGGTGATTTTGTTAGATCGTACGTCACTACTGTCGAGATCTTCATTGACGTCGATATCACTAAACAAAAGCAAAAATGTTGTTTCATCCAAGTGAATAATAGCAGGGAATGAAAAAGAGATGTACAGTAAGATCTCACCAATATCGTACAAATACAATAGCTTGAAATTTAGCTGTTTCTTCATTTCTCAAAGGCCAATTTTAACAGTGTAATTGTGAATGACCCCAAATTCTCTAAACATGTGATAGATGGTAGCTATTGTATGAATATACTTTTAGTGCAACTTGTCTTTAATGGGAAAAAATGAGAAAATAACATTTCACTTCTCCAGCATATTGTGTCCTAAATTGACGAGATTTTACCGTACTGTGAAAAAATCCTGGTGTGCATGTCACGTTTCCAGACCAAATTAGAATGCTACTTGAGAGAACATATTTTGGACAGCCTGAGCATTTCTTTCCAATCAACCATACATTATCTGTGTACAATACAAAATATTTCATTCCTTTTTAATGATTGAACATGAAAGTCAAAGACATATTACTTAATTACCCTGTTAGCCATGTCAGGCCAGAGTGAGGGTAGGGTGAAGAAAAACTATTTTTAGGACACCTTAACGGATAAGAATTTTGACATAGAATTTGATATAAAATATTTACCTCACAGATATTTCTTTGTAGTTGACAGCCCTTCTCTGCCTCTTACTCCTGCCACTCAGTTTCTTGGCAGAGGCACTCACGAGACTCTAGAACGTCGCGAGATACAAAAAGATTCAATAAACACCGCAAAACATCTGAGGAAGGATACAAAAGGTATGATGTGATGTACAAAAAATTTAAACACAATCAAAAGAATTTTAAAACTCAATGTAGTTTATATGCTCACATCAATTCACCTCAGCAGAACTCTTACAAGATTGCTTGAAACAGACGTAATGCAACTGTTATAGTAAATCACGTAAAGTTCTAAAAGTTAAGTGAGAAAAAACAATAGAGGATCCAGGATCTTGATAAAGAAGAGGCTCAATGTCGGATTAACATAGGGGGTGCTTCAGATTCCTTCAGCACACAGCAAAAGTGACAGAGCAGCTGACATCTCTGAGTGCGGAATATTCCGCAAGGCAAAAATTGAACTTCTAATTAAGAAAATGCTAATTGAGGAAATAAAAATGTAACATTGTAAACATGTTTAGGGTAAGGTATAGATTTGTTACATACCATTTTTTATGGCCCTAAGTGGATATTAAAAAAAGTGCGGAACCGTTCTGCACACTTTGAGACTAAATAATATTGTCTCATTTGAAAAAATATCGCCTTAGTAGTAAGCTATATTTACTCAGGATAAACATCTATTCAATACTGTTCTCCCGTAGGGTTCCTGCACCCCTCTGAATCTGCCCCTGTATGATTGTCCATACTTGAAACTGTCAGTGCACCAGATCAATACTGGTAAACATAACATCATTAAAGCCAGAAGGCAGAAGATAATCGAGGACGGCAATAATACAGGAAATGTGTAGCCATGGACACCGGTAGCCATGGACACCAGTAGCCATGGACACCGGTTGGTAGAAAAACAAGAAAGGCACGTATGGGTTTCAGAACGATGACTCAGGTGGCAGTCAGCAGAGGATAGAGAAGACTGGTGAAGTTTAGATCCAGAGAAGCTAGGTGCATGCTAGACACTCCAATAATTTCTTAAATGGAGAGTTTTCAACCAAGAATCAGATTTTTATACCAAACATTCTTTTAACTGAAGCAATTCACTGATACCTGGCACACTTGCGCAAATTTAGAAACATTTTCATCCACAGCCTCTTTGTCATCTCCAGTCCTTAAAATGTGAAAATAAATTACCATTCAATAACTATTTTGCTGAGCATGTTGGACGTAAACAGCGGCTACCTGTTTTGATAACTGGATGCTTTTCAACCCCACTACTACCATACACAAGACAATGACAGCACAATATGCATCATACTTTTGTGACTACTAAGAAGTTGTAAATCGTGGGCCAGTTCCAAGAAACTGACTTAGGTTCCTTTTTTTGACTTAAGTCTAACATTTGGCTCAACTTCCACATCCGGTAAGTTAGTCAAACTTAAGACAAAACTTAAGTCAAAAACTTAAGTCAAACCTAAGATCACTCAATACTTGGAATTTAAGATGTGTCTGAGCTAAGTCAGTTTTCCTGGAACGGGCCCCAGAACACATTAATACAAACGTATAGAATACTTGTTTGCATTTAGAGTTGAAAGTTTGGACACAGCTATGAAAAACAACAAAGATATGGTAGTTGCAAAAGACTGACACGAGCTCTTCAAAGAAATCAGAAACAATGTGAAGCAAAATATGAATTAAAAATGTGACACAAAAATGTTTTGGTTCTCATCTGATTCACTGCCAATAACCTTCCGATTAGAAATTGCACAGTAAATTGTATTTTTTCCCCATTTTCGTCATATTTCCAAGACAATATCACCCAGTGCGAGGTTTTCAGCAGGGCTTACTTTTTTAGTGCGTCCAAATAATAGATATTGAGATACTGTTACAAGCCAAACCAATATGGACAAGAGCCATCCCAATACCTTTTTCTTGAAAAATACTGGAAGCGAAACAAAAACTATATCCACCTCCCAGAACATTATAATTATTAAATGTAAGAATGTAACAGACTGATTATTTCCAAGATTGTTGCCAGCCGCATGACACTGTGCTGCCTCCTCACTTCTGAATTCATCTATGACATCTTCTGCGCATACCTTTCTCTGAAGTAGAATAAAACGTGTAAAAATTTGTCACTCATTTTTTTGATACAAAAGAAATACTTTGATGATGACATTCATATTCACACTCACAAAACATATTGAAACTTCAGATGTTTCCGGTTTTATGTGAAACGCTTATAAACCTAAGTTATGAATCAGCATATAAACCAGGGCCCGGTCTCCAATCTCTTTACTCAGACTCATACTCATACTCGAGATTTCATACTCAAAATCGTGCTCATTGGAGTCGTACTCAAAAAAGCGTATCTAATGTCGTATTTCGAGTAGACTCCAAACGTACTCAAATCTGACACTCATACTCGAGTTGCTATGGAACTCTTTATGATGTGAAATGCAAAATCACACAAAGCCGCGCTGATTCATCGCTCTCTATTNCGAAACAAAAACTATATCCACCTCCCAGAACATTATAATTATTAAATGTAAGAATGTAACAGACTGATTATTTCCAAGATTGTTGCCAGCCGCATGACACTGTGCTGCCTCCTCACTTCTGAATTCATCTATGACATCTTCTGCGCATACCTTTCTCTAAAGTAGAATAAAACGTGTAAAAATTTGTCACTCATTTTTTTGATACAAAAGAAATACTTTAATGATGACATTCATATTCACACTCACAAAACATATTGAAACTTCAGATGTTTCCGGTTTTATGTGAAACGCTTATAAACCTAAGTTATGAATCAGCATATAAACCATGACTATAAAATTGGTCTCAATTTCTTCCTTATTCTGATGAGAATCGATTTATGGTCTTACTCAGAACTGGCTGTTTGTTATTGCTAAAGACCATGATCGGCGAATGACATGACACAGTGTGCGACAAGCCAACCAGTAGAGCCATCTTGATTAAGGAACAATTACTGGAGACCAATGTCCTAACGGTTAGTAATCTAAATCAAAAAATATTGTGACAGAAGGTGGGTTTACAGCTCCTTTAAAGCATCTTCGGTGAACGATACGGCAACACAAAATGCCGGAATGTTACAAAAACCGCGCGACAAAAAAAAAAGTGATGACTATAGATGCCTCGAGAATTTTTAGCGGGAACTCCTATTAATTCTTTATCTTCACTCCTGCCACCTGCCACTAATTGCCTTTACTAGACAACAATGGCTTATCCCATAACCAACAATTTCTCATATTTCCACGCACCAGCGTGTGTTGTATTTGAAATACAAGAAAACGATAATTTACTATGCTAACCATAAAGTTCACAAGTTTCTTATGGTGAATCATTCGCATAAATTTTAAATGAAGCCAGTGACAAAAAACAAAAAATTAGTTTTTTAAAACACAATGCCACTGACTATACAAATTCACACACTGCAACACATGTCTAAGCAAATGTAATTAAGCCAGCAATCAATTCAACCAACATCTCACCTTCTTTACTTTATTGGTAGCCTCTGCCAGTTTTGCTTCTATTTTTGCTAAAGTAGTCTTCATACTATACCCAACGCTATTGGTGCATGGTTTCTTATTTTTCTTCTGCTGGTTAACATCTGAACTCTGCTGCATCCCATGTGACTTTTTGTCACTTCTTGAAGTGGATTTGCCTAGAAGGTATTTTAGACATGACTTTGTGCAGTTATGAGCAATTTTGAGAAACTGACAATGAGGTGATTCACTGAGTTCAGGCAAACAAGTTAACAGATTCCTGTTACAGTGAAATCTTGCCAGATGTGGACAAAAATAACTTCCACGATTGCCTTAAGATTATAACACTGTTGTCAATATTCCCACAGTTTTTCCAAATGTTAATTTTCTGACGATAGCTATGACTAAGAACTTGAAAACGGTAAAGCGTCAAGTTAGTGTAACCACTTTTTCAAATTCCACACGTGCATGTATGTCATTCATTGAGTCTTAAGTAGCGGAGATTTTACCATCACTATTAACAGTCTAAGAAATAATTGCAAACCTTATGAGTGAAAGCGAAAATCAAAAACCAAATCGGGAGAAAGTTTAAGTTTACCGTAAATGAATTGTCGGCTGATGATCAGTTGATAGCAGCGACCACAGGAAGGGCAAACAGCAAACATCGTTTTGCAGCAATGTAATACTCAGTTCATTACACATTAGGTAGAGAAATGTAATAACTTATTTTACCTTGCAAAATTTGTTATTGGAAATAAATATCACAAGATTTACTTTGCGATTAACAGAAATTGTAGCAGCGTTTTGAGTACTTTAAAAAAGCCTTAGAAAAAGGTGAAATACAATTTCAGCAACTATTTTCATTAAAAATTGCAGAATTTTACAGTAATCTTAAATGCATTGTACACTTCCTATTTAGTTTAAGTAAATCATAAAGAACCAGATACTAATTCCAGTTATTTAATTATGTTTTGAACTTCTCTACTTCAATAACTTAAATAGAATAAAAATGAGTGTCAATATCAGAATGAACCTCACCTTCATTCAGTTTCTTTCCACCACCATCCTCTTCTAGACTGTAACGCTTCACTGGTGACGTAACACCCTCAGTGTCATGAAAAATGTAACAATCACCATCATCGTCCACACGCGACGACGGACTGAGTACCAACATTGCTCTGGATTTAAAAAACTTTGGCTGACTAGACAAATGACTCTTGGGCTGGGAGTATCTAGACGATGCGTCGGCGATTCTCTGTTCAAAAGTTTTCCTGCTCGTTTTACTCGTATTCAAAAACAGATTTCCACGCGGTGCCTCTTGTGACGCATCAGAATCAATGCCCGAGAGGGCGCTTCTATCTTTAAGTGACTCTTCAGGTTTAGCATGCTTCGAACCTTCATCATTAGGTGCATTCATGATAGAATCCTCCAAGACCTTATCAACTTTTGGCAATTCCCGAGGCAGCTCAATTTCTTTCCCCGCCTTCTCGCATCCAGTGCCAACATTCACAGCATCCTGTTGTGCACCAAGTCCACTACATGCCCTAGGTTGGCTTGTCGACGATGGGTTTTGTACACCAAGTCCACTACATGCCCTAGGTTGGCTTGTTGACGATGGGTTTCTCGACTGTGTCAATGAATCCTTTCCTCTATTCTGATCAGCACTGCTGGCTGCAAACTCTCTGCTTCTAGTGGGGTTACCTTTACGCCTAGATTGTGGTTTCTTGAACAGATCGGCATCACAGTCAACACCCACAACCATCTCTTCTTCTTCCATAACAGAACTTGAATTACACCTGAATTTCTTGTTCTGCTCTGATGAACTATGACTTTGAACTTTACCTACAGTGACATCCACACTAACGCACCCAACTTCCTTATCAATGGCAGCACTAGCTTTCTTTGACCCAGTCTTTTCAAAAGGTTCAGACACCATCTCACAAACTTCTTCAGACCCACCCCTACCCCGACACCCCTCCCGACTGTCATGGACAGTCTTACTACCACACCTACTATTAGACTTGCCCTTTGAGTGTTCCATATCCTCATCAATAATTTTTCGCCTCCCAAAATCTTTTCCAGAGTCACCTTTCTGCCTCTTTTTCTTGTTCTTTTCCCTTTTAGCTTGGTTTTCCTTCTTGGACTTTTTGTCTTCAGGTTTTGTTCCCCTTTTGCCAGTGGGTTGTTCCTGGTCTACTGCCAATTCGACACAATGGTCCACTCTCACATTTTCATCTCGAATACAGTTCTCTTGCGATCCAGAACGACTACGCAACACCCTGTCAGTGATAACCGCGACACCTGCAGTCTTCTTGACTCGACTCTTTCCCTTCTGTGATTCAGCCACACACTTCATGGTCGTGCTCACAGACCCAGCACTTTCTGTCACATCGACTGTTTCCACAAGGCCAACCTTTAGAGCTGCAAAACAGAAGAATAAGAACAACATCTTTAACTCCAAATTGAGATTCTGACATAGAAGTACTGAAATTTCTCAACAGTTAAAGCATTTCTGAGGAGCATACAACATAACATTAACGCTTCAACATTTGGTTATCAATTACTGTAAAATGTAAAATAAATATTTCCGTAAAGATCTTAAAGACTTTCATAGCAGAAGACTAGAACTGTAATTGTGTAGCCATCAGAAACATGTAGCCCACATTGTTATTTAAACAAAAACAAGTTGGGATATGTTACAAACTCGCCGGTGCATAATTATTTTATCATTAACCAATACTTCAGACTGGTATTTCAAGCTCCACAAGCAGTTAATATTTTCTGTTCCAAGTATTTTATTAAGATTATAATCTACAGTTTGAAAATATTTGGTCAGTCAAAATGACTGAAATACGTACCAGTGTAACAGACTTCTATGTTACTAAATATCATTGGCATAACATAACTCTCACACCATAAAACGGACCAAATGTTGACCACTCTACACCAGTATCACTAACATTATTTGGATTCAGGAAAGCCCCCACCCTTTGTTGTGGAGTCAGCCCAACTCACCACCATCTCCATCCTTTGACTGCCGCCCTCCAACAGCCTGTTTAATACTGTGTAGACTACTACTCTTGCCACTCTCTTCAGTCACATGACTCAAGCTGGGGCTGGCCAAGTACTTGAGTCGGTGTTTGTCATAGCCTTGGAAGTTGGGGTCAGCCTTATCCACTCTGTCTTTGAGTGCAGCCATCTAAATGTATGATAATTCTTCACCTATGACAACACTTCGACAGCTTAGGACACAATTTGGCTGACAATTGAAATTTCATTTTCTTATTTTTTCCGCAGAAGATATGAAGCATCAACTTCATGCTTTACCATCTGTACGATTGATAATATATTAGAAAATATTTTGAAAATAGTGGGCATTCGTAGCATAATAGAGGGCTTTGAGAAATGTCAAAAATTGGGTCAGATTGTATCCTATTTAGTACACAGTATGGCAAGCCAGTGAAATTTTAGTTATGTTAATAACAATTGCTTTGGCAATTATAAAAAAGGAGGACCGTGATTTGTAGCCACTAGGTCATCCCAAAAGACAATGGTCACGCGCAAATTCTGTCGCTTCAGATGTTGTTTGCTGATACTGCCCAAGTAATTATTTTACACCAAATTTATTATCACGTTTGTCATTCTGTAAGTTGCTTATTAAAAAGTGAGTTGCACTACTGACACTAGGATATCTGACAAACTAGACAAGCGTTTGTGTATGTGCAATGCACAGTTCTAAGTTGGCCTGCAACATCTCAGTCTTCTTGTAGCCATCAACAACATAGTCTACAGTCAAAGTACAGTGAAACTCGCATACTTCAGATCTAACCTTACCAAGAGATTTCTCTCGACGAAGTTGAAATCTGGCTAATCCGAAGAGTGGAATGTACAAACCAGAACAATTACTCAGTGAAAGTCCAATTTGCATGATTTGTGCAAGTTTTATTGTACTATTAAAACAGGTTTGTAAAATAAAAAGCATTGCTAATTTTGATAACAAGAGCAACGCAGAGCGTTGAAATGCGCCCACAATTGCACCGCATACGGTATCCTTCTAGGGTTGTTTATTGGTACCATAAAGTGGCCAGTAGAGGGCATATATGTAGTATGTTGTACTTTGTCAATGGAAAGGCATGGTCATTGTCTCCTCAATAGGCTAGGGGCAAAATGTGAGTAATCTTCATAATACAAGCACACCC
The DNA here is from genome assembly GCA_002633005.1 of Phoronis australis. Lineage (NCBI taxonomy): Eukaryota > Metazoa > Phoronida > Phoronidae > Phoronis > Phoronis australis. The sequence continues at coordinate 158,326 of NMRA01000664.1, forward strand.
TATACACCAGTTGCTTAAAGCACCACAGAAACATAGAATTAAAAACAAATTTACCAACATACGAGATTAGCACAGCATTAGAATGCCAGAAACAAATTTCTACTTGGAACTTTTCCTTCATAGTCACGAAGTAACACAAAGTATACACC
>NMRA01000664.1:159184-203743 GCA_002633005.1 Phoronis australis
GGTTCAGAACTGCCAATTACCTTGGAGTTCCTTTAAAAAAGAGACAAAAATTGAGTTGGATTACATAAAACGTTTAAAAGCACTGTTTATGAATGACAAAAAATGGTCGTTGGGGTGACATCATTTCTAATTGACGTGTCCCAATTAAAAAGGTGTAATGCAAGATCATTACAAGAGTTGAAAAGCAGACAATGGCTGGCAAAATAATGTCATTTATGGTGACAAAATACAAGTACAAAGACTTTGATAGAAAATACAATATAGGTAAAAATAAGTTTTCAGGTTTTAAATTGATTATCTTAAACCATAGTCTATATATTGAAGAGACTGCTAGAAATCAAGAGAGATTGGCCTATTTAATGTCTCTGGAAGATCAATTAATCAGGGTTTTAAATACAATGAGTAAACAGTTAACTGGAATCAAAATTTCCTTTGCCATTGTATCAACTCAGGTTTCTACCATCAAAGGATTGTCCTAGCTGCAATAACGAGGCGCAATCATTATGCATCAGATGTAGGCACTAGGACTTTATTGCCAAGTCTATAAAATTTATTTAGCTAAATATCAACAAAACTATATATTTTAACTTAGCAAAAGTGAAAGCATGTAGCAATTGACTTTTAACTTCATACCAGTTTGTCATTAATTTGCTAACATGACCGATTATTTTTTAAATTCAGTAAAATTTAGAAAAGATGAAAGCTACATTCTTAACAAAACAACAATGTCAATAACATGAAATCTCAAAAAGTCCTGTAACAGTTTTCTAAAAATCATTTTATTTTGGTTTTATAACATTTTGAGTTTTTCATAAAAATTCATAAAAGAACTATTAGCCTATTAAGCAAACATGGAACATCTTAACAATAATTCTTAACATAGTTTGTAAGAACAGTGCATAAAGCATAATTTCTGAAAGCTTCATTTGAACCCGATCATCCATTTCTGAGATATTGTGTTCCAAAATTAGCCAAATTAGGATATTTTTCAAGCCGTCCTACATAACCTATACTACATGCAGATATACAACATTCCAGTTTGAGATTAGACAAATTACATCATAATAATTCACAAACCTATTCTTCTGCACATTTCCACTATATTCCTCTGCTTGTGAATCTGGTACGCAAGTGACATCTTGTCCTAGAAAACAAACGAGTCCAAGAAAACAATTAGCCATTGCCCCGTTCAGATGACAATTTGACACAGATGAAAGTGATCCGCATTAATTAACGCTATGTCAAATCTTGTTTGACAGACTTTCCATGGCGTGGAGAGGATGTTTTCAAATACAATCGATTTCACAAATTCATCACCTGTATAAAAGATAGCAACAAATGGTTCCTCGTGAAAGCTCAATATTGAGAAGACAGTGTTTGAGCTTTGAAATCAGTCTGCATTAACATACAGTGTTGTGAAAGTGTTTCCGGTGAATCATATGAGCCTCTGTTAGCCACTCGCTTATTAGCGGTTAGCACGCTCGCCGGTTAAATCGGGGTTTCCGTGGTCAAGCAATCTCGACTATTACAACAATAGCAAACAAGCGAAATTTCAATTGCTATTTTTGCATAAATATACCGACCAAGTTCCCGGACGATCACCGCACAAAGCGGTGAATTTATGAGAATTTTATTGCAGACAACAGCTGGGTCCTAGCTCATGTCTGCACTATAGAATACAACACAGGATGCCAGCACTGCTCACACAGATCATGAAGTTCAGTGATCTCTACTAACTTTTCTACTAATTAGACGACACCCCTTCTGATTTCATAATTTCCTAAAACAGTTTTTCATTTTGGAAATTTGAAACTACAAAAGGTAATTCCTTTTTCTTACAACTATACAGAGTGTTTCAGGCTTTATGAAATCACCACTTTTTGCCTCAATTTAGGCTGAGTGTAAAGTCCTAACCGTACTTCTTCCAAGTGAAAGACCAGTGCCCCTTAGAAACACCAATATTTGAAACTCCTACTGGCCCACACCATGCGAGTGCTCTCCTTAGTCTCCCATTCAATGACATCAAATCTTCAAGACTCCAGGAAATTTGTAATCACAACACATCTGGAATGAAGCCTGTTCCACTGATGAGAAGAAACTGTGCAGCAAACATACCAGAGACCCACTCTTCAGCATGTCATCAGCAAGGCCCAGAACAGTGAAACTGGGTCACACCAGTTCACAGAATCCTGAATGAGTGAATGGGTTATGTAACAGAGCACTTGACTTAGACCTGCCAGCAGCCAATGAACCATGATGTACCAGTTGGAGTGTGTGGTAGTGTGCAATGTGGTGTCAAGTGAGCCTACAGGGTTCACAGCTGCCAGTCTGGAGGACACAGAATGGAAGGTGATGGCATGAATGGATGTCAGCTACAGAGTACATGTGTTGAAACCTTTGGTAGTGATCTGCATTCAACAGTGTGTAAATGATACCTATTTTTGTCTTGAATTTTTTAACAGCTTTACATCACTGAGAACTAGTGCAGACCCAAAGTATCGGTGAAAAATTTAAGTATAAGTAAACACTGTGGCAATGGCATATTTTGTCAATTTTGTCAACAAAATCATAAAGCATTATGACGTAGAAGTAAAATATAGTTTGTGAAATTCGTTTAATAAAATGGGAGATTAGGAAAATTTTAAGGCAGGAACCTAGAGAAATGTCCAACTTTGTCCAACTTCACATCATATTTCAGAAATGACTGAATTAATTGGATATGATACACACACAAACATTCAGATAGCATGCCGTTTTATGCACTGTTCTCCAAGACGCTGTTGGGAAGTGTTTTTAAAGTGACTTCTATATGATTTTCATGAAAAACTCAAAAGTTGCATAAAACGAAATGATAATTTAGAAAAATCGAACAGTCGAGATTTTACATTGAAGATTTCTGTTAAAATATGATCGTGTTATTGATATCATTGTTTAATGCTATCACTGTACCTTCATTTTTTGCTAATTAAGTTTTTCCAAAAAGAAATGGTCATGAGGCCCAATCAATGGCAGATTGATAAATTCAAAAATCAAATTCCACACGCTTCCTACTTTCAGAAAATATACCTAATTTTACTGTTGTTTTCCTATAGATGTGACAATGCCTGGCTGCATGTCCACAACTTTTTGGATGACTCTGAATATCACTGTGCACCCTAGTGGCAATTTTACTTTTTACCTCGCTGCTTCTTTACATCTTTAGAATTTCTTGATGTTTTTTCATGAAATTTGGCAAACAAGTTTTTATTATGAAGGTAACAGCAGCTCTCCAATTTGGGCGTTATCTTATGGCTGACAGCAAAATAACACCACAGTCCATCGGAGGCATTTTATGCCATTTGTGTTGCTGTCATGCGCACATTTCGACACTCCATGTTGCTCTCAATCATTTCAAGTTGTTTAAAATGTTAAAAACAGTCATCCTTTAATACTTTTTTGATTTGATTTTAGCACAAAACAGTGAGGTACCAACACTTTATTATTTCTGATTAATGAAGCTATTCTTTGTCGTCAAATTGTCTGGAAGCTGAAAAGCAATCCTAGAAACATTACCTGTTTGCAGTGCACTTGGGGCATTGCTCTTGTAAATAAGTCAATTGCCTTCACTCTTTAAAAAAGCAATCCCGTCATGTTGTACCGTAAATGTTTAGGTTAACGCTCCTGCTTTTGGTGGATTTTCAATTTAACCGCCCACTGCTCGGTTAACCACCCCTCTGTGATTTTTTAAGATTTCCAGTTAAGGCGGCCACCTCTCGGTCAAGCGCCCATCCCCGACTTTTTAACATTGAAGAATAAGTGCCCAGTGTTAGGAAACACGCGATTCCCGACTTTTAGATACAGATGATGATCCCAATGAGCACGACACTAGGCCTCCGCCGGGATGGGGTTTGGCAATGTGAATTACAATACAAGTAACGAATTATTGTCCTGGGTCATGGACTTACTTTCTTGAACGTTTTTGTCATTTTATTTTCTTCCCATGTTTGCAAAGTTTAAGGGCCCGCTGGCGTCAATACCTACGCTTTCAGCGACTGCGACGCTGTCTGCCGCGCTGAGATTCCGTCTGCAGTGCAGATGATGTGTGACTTTGTAGTGGTGCAAGCGCGTAAGTTCCCACACTGAGTGCATGTTACCTTGACACCAACACGTGATTGATGGGTTACTCATACGTAGGCACTACGTGCATGCTGAATCCCGCCGCTATCTTTGGCCATTAAAAACGAGATGCATATTGAAAGAAGCCATTATATTACTTGACGGCCTTTCAAAGTCAAGATTGTCTGCCGGGACATTGCGCGCAAACAGCGGGACCAACCACTGTGCCGCAGTGTGATAGTGTAGGTGATATTATAATAGTATATAAGCTGGATGACATCTTGCATGTAAAATAAGTGTGTTTTCCATCACAAAGTTGGGTAAGGTGGTCATTTAAGAATGAATTGAAACATCGCTGTTTTCTGACGTTTTATCACATATTTATGCCGTGGTTCAAAATTTTCTTCTTGATTGACGACTGGCTCATGTCCACTTAGATCCCCCCATTCTTGCTTTATTTCTTTGCCGAGCATGATTCGCGCAATGGAAAGTCATTGAGTCACGAAGTGTTGACTACACGTAAACATCCCAAAGACAAAAAAACACCTGAATTAGTTTTTCAAACTTTATTTCAACTAACTGCTCTCTGACTCGGAACTTGACAGCTGCCACGGGACTGTAACCTTGATGTCAGCTGTGACCTCTGCAACACGTGAAGCTTGCACACGCGCACTTTTGCGGTGTCACCACTTGAAATCCAAGTGGAGCGCTGCTGTGAGTGCGTGGTCACTGGTCATCTGCGCACTTAACAGTTCTACCAAACTAACATTAGACCGCAGGATGGCACGGGTCTATTATACTCAGCAATTTTGTGAATTTAATTGTGAATGAGTAATCTGGGGGCAACAGAACCTTTGTTGGGATCATCCGCTGTTATGAAGTTTTTACCGTCATTTGGCGACGTGATGATAAACCTCTTAGAAAAGTGCTACGCGTTCCGAGTACATGTGTCATGTGTTGACTTATATCAGGAGGTAAGATTAACCGCCCATAGCGGTTGTTTTTTTGTCTGTTGTAATAAGCGCCCTTGTTTGGTTAACCGCCCACCCTGCTNTCAGCCAATTATTCACGCATGCTGACTCACAATAGAAGCCTGATAAGAGTGAAGGTGGATAAATGCGGTGTTCCTACAGTTTCTTGTTTTAGTGGATGTGTTCACGACATGACTTAGATCCCCCCCATTCTTGCCTTATTTCTTTGCCGAGCATGATTCGCGCAATGGAGTCATTGAGTCACGAAGTGTTGACTACACGTAAACATCCCAAAGACAAAAAAACACCTGAATTAGTTTTTTAAACTTTATTTCAACTAACTGCTCTCTGACTCGGAACTTGACAGCTGCCACGGGACTGTAACCTTGATGTCAGCTGTGACCTCTGCAACACGTGCAGAAGCTTGCACACGCGCACTTTTGCGGTGTCACCACTTGAAATCCAAGTGGAGCGCTGCTGTGAGTGCGTGGTCACTGGTCATCTGCGCACTTAACAGTTCTACCAAACTAACATTAGACCGCAGGATGGCACGGGTCTATTATACTCAGCAATTTTGTGAATTTAATTGTGAATGAGTAATCTGGGGGCAACAGAACCTTTGTTGGGATCATCTGCTGTTATGAAGTTTTTACCGTCATTTGGCGACGTGATGATAAATCTCTTAGAAAAGTGCTACGCGTTCCGAGTACATGTGTCATGTGTTGACTTATATCACGAGGTAAGATTAACCGCCCATGTTGTAATAAGCGCCCTTGTTTGGTTAACCGCCCACCCTGCTTCTTGAAATTTCACATTTAGTGCCCATGTCTGGTTAACCGCCCAGTCCTCCCTATTTTTTGGATATGTCAATTTAACCGGCCAGGGCGTTAACCCGAACGTCTACGGTATATTAAACTGTTTAAGCTATCAGGTAACAAGGCAGGTACATGTGCACTTAAGATAGTGCAATTACTGTACTTTTGCACCTCCGGCAAGTTTTAGCGCTTCCAAAGCGTTTCGTTCTTCAGTTGTGGAGAACACTGCTTTAGAGAGCTTTACCGTCTAAGTGTTATATTTTGGTCACACAAAGCAGGAGTCCCTCCATGTAGCCTTTTTCACTCATTCATGCATTGGAACCACTGGACCAGTATCAATATCCAGTATCAATTCCGCTAAAGTCACTTACAGGGTCCCGCATTTTGAGAACCAGTTTTCTCTACTGAATAACAGCCATCAAACTGGTTAGGACTCCTGTAACTGACCAGCACCATAAATTCTTTCCACTTCAATTTCATGAGTACCCAAGACTAGAAGTTATGGCCCTACTCTTCTCGTCTGCTGAGAACCTTGCACAACCAATAAAGGCAGGACATCTACCATCCATAAGTCTTCTGGAACCAGTGAGGTATCAATCATGCAACCTGGACATCGCGACGAGCTCAGCCACACCTTCTTGAGCAGGTAAGTGAAAATTCAGTATTCTGACAGCACTTACACACACACACACACACACACACACACACGCACACACGCACGCACACACACACAGAAACAGTCATGTACACATACAAATACACATACGCAACTGTAGTATAGCTTTAAGTTGCAACATTTGCGTTAGTACTGCGTACATGTGACTGACGAAATAGCCAAGTGCAGTTCAGTTATGGGTACTGACCTTAGTATTATCCTGTTGCTATCATTAGGAGCACCTAAAGGTATATTGAGGCCTGTTTGTGTATCTTGGGTTCCAGTGTTTTCACGCACATCAACGAGTGTTGATGTTTGACTTAATTTCGTGACGGTCACAAAACATTGACTGACGCTTCTAGTTTTCTATAGTTATACTGTGGTCATAATGGTGATATTTTCAGCTTATGTACTGCTTCTATAATAAGATTGTTCGTCGTCTCCTGATGTCATGCATTTTAAACATTAATGCAAACTCACTTACTGGGAGGTGAGTTCCAAAGTTTCAGCCGACTACAATCAGCTTTTGTCAGCGAATGAGGTGCCAATCGCGCTTGTATCTCCATGGAGAATGTCAACGTTATTGTCAAGGAGTTTAACTCGGCACTCACACGAGATCAAATAGTCTATCAAATTTTGTACTCAGCTGACCCCCCCCCCATTGATTCGTGACCTAGGTGTCAAGTTACCTCCTGTGTACAGTAAACTATTAAGAACACAAGCACAGCACTCGTGCCTCATTTGCTGACGAAAGCCCATTGTAGTCCGCTGATACATTCGAACTAGTCTCCCAGAAATTAAGTTTGTATATTTTTAACTGTATGCTTCATTCTTATTTAACCTTACTTGGAAATTGGCCATTATATGCATACCGAAGCAGTGCTCGTAATCTAATTGATCACTCTGTACACATTATTCAGGCCAGTCTCATTATAGAAATAGGCCGAACTCTGACGTACCTTTTTCAACCACCAGGTGCCCTTCTTTGCTCATTTCCTCACGTGCCAATTGCCTTGAAGACACTGTCATCTTTTCAGTGGGTATGGATGCGTGAACCACTCTGCCTGTGTGGCTGGGTGTCGTGGGTACGGTAGCCATGACCAGAGGTGTTTTCTCACGTTTTGGGGTTTTAGATTTTGGGGTCTTAAGTGCTCCACTATTAGCGACTGAGAAGGAAAACAAAATCTATGACAGGAAATAAATGCGCCGGCCTTAACGATTTCCAATGACAAAAACACAGCTAGAAAATTGGTCTAAGCTTTGACTAATAGGCCAAAATAGCATAGTTGTTGGTTCTCGCATACAATTACGGTTTTAAATTCCATGTCATGCAAACTCAGCTAGAATCACCGTTGGCCGTTAAAAATATCTTAACCGCTGTCGGAAACAAGCATCCGGAATTGAAGCATTACATGTTCCACTGATGCTGGCTTGGGGAAAAGTAAAAGCCTGCACAACTTTTGCTGATATATCGTGGTATTCTCTTTTGAAAAATGTACATCAGAATCAATTTTCAAAAAAAATAACACCAGAACCAACTATATGCTTTTTGGACTAATTTCAGTGGTTTCAAAGAATTGACATTGTGAGCAAACTAAAGTCAATAACTCGGAATTCACAGGCAGATCATGAACTGAAAGTAAAATGGTCGCCACTCTAAGGCTCCATCAGTGACCAGACACAACATGGACTCAGAAAAGCTACCCTTAACGGAGGCAGCTCTATGAAGGAAGTAATGGACATGGCTACTGCTGTGGCCGTTTACAATGGTAAAATGTCACAATATGGCTGACAAGAGAACTTTTATTTTATCATTTGTTTTCATAAAAGATAAATCGCACCAAATAAATCCTTTTCCATGTTCAATTTCATACCTACTCTCAGATAATGCTTTGAAAAAAATGTGACCATCAAGTACATGAGAAATGAGCAAAGGACAATTTTGGCAATTATTCATGTCTGAAATTGGAGAGATTTTACAATATCATTATCATAAATTAGCAATTACTTAAAAATCAACAACACTTACCATTATGAAATTGGTCTCAAATTGTTAGTTGGTGAAGATAATTGTGTGACTTCTTGTAGATACCAGAATGACAAGTTGACCTGTAGCAGTTTGTCAGTCGTTTTATTTGTCAAGTATGAGTATCGAGCAAACTGTCAGCTCTTAGCAAGACCAAAAATGACTTCTGACCTGAGTAAAGGAAAAACTTGAGACCAATTTTTAAGCAGTAAGTGATCTTATTTTAAAGTTTGTTTCTTTGATGGAACATGGGTTTATAGCCACAATTAGTTTGCATCTGTGTATTTCGTTACCTTTAGCTGGCTTGGGTATCAAGTGAGATGGGGACATCATGGGGTGTGAAGGAACTGACACTTTCCTCTTGTGTACAGGAGGGGGGTTTGTTGTGTCCACCTTCACTATGTCCTCTGATCGGTCACCCTCGGACTGATGCAAGAGATAGTAAAATAGAAAATACTGTATTTTGCCTAATAACCTCCCATACCTTAATGTACCAAAAAAATTCACTAAATTTAGACACAATATTGAGGGTCAGTTGAATTTTATTTTCTCATTTCTTCCATAAAATATATGTATAGCATTATCTCAATGATTTTTCACATTCAATGTCTGTCTCATAACTACCATGAAACAATATTTTGAAAAGTTGTGGGCATTCATAGAACTTCAGTCCTTGAAATATGAAAAAGTCAATTTTGGCAATCATTTTTTTCTGGTGAGGATTTACTTGACAAAGTATGCCCTCAATCATAGTCTCTAGAACCCTTGTCTTTAACTTTTACCCGCCAATAACAACAATGCAATAACAAATAAGCGTATGATTCACACGCCAGTCATACGAGTTGCCAGTATCGTTAATACAGTGTGTGTAAACTGTCATGAATAGTGACCCTTAACTACAGTCCTAAAATCGTATTTAAATTTTCCAATTTCATAAATATTGCTGCTTCAGTCTGCCTAGCACACTTTGCAAAATACAAGGTCTCTTCAACTACCTTTGGCCTTGTGTTACAAAAACTGTATCGTAATTCAGTAGTGAGTTAAATGTTGAAATGCCGTGAAAGTAAAGAAATGAAGAAATATTCAAAAAATTTTATAGAATTTGCTAGTGCACAGCCAAACAAGGCTATACATGGAGTTACCCATATGGGACAAAGAGACATGCTAAAGTTATTTTATTCTTCGTCTATTTAGCACACTTTAATATAGGTGACCAGTCAAATTTCATTTTGCCAAATTTCACAAAAAAATGATGGCTATATCACTATTAACACACCTTGTACCAAATACAGCTCCCATAACACACGCAGTCAGCCTTTGAGAAATAAAAAAAATTAAATGAACATTTCTGCAATTCTTTAGGATCCAAAATATAGGAATTGATGTACAACACTTATCAAGCCTTCACTCCTTTTGAAGCATGGATGTGACTGAACCCATAACTTGACCCAAAATTCAAGTGCACTTCAAAAGCTACATTGTGGGCACCGCTATTCAAAACCCATCAGGGGCAATTAAACAATTTTGTCTTGGCCAGGACCATAAACCATTTGTTAAGCTGTTTTTACTGTACACAGGCCAACAGGGACAGCTGCACAACTAAGAACAGGGTTCACAAAGAAATGCTTTCACTGACTTTGCATGTCAATTTCAAAAGGCCAACATTTGTGTGTGAATGACACCAGTAATTTAAAACTGTACCAAAAATTTTGAAGCCACTAATGTGAACTAATTACTCCCATCAAGCCCAAAATGTATGTACTAGAATCCAAACCTACAATGTTGAGACTCCTGCTTCTCTTCTCACTCAGTCTCGTAGACAAGTCCATGTTTAACTCTTCATCACTGACACGGGAATGTTGGGACTCATCCATGTCCTAATGAAAACACACAAGTGACTCAATTCACTATCATATCTTTTGAATTCTACGGCAAACAAATGGCTAAAATATGTCTCAGTGTTTCATAAGTCAATCTTGTCCTATAGCACACAATACAACAGAGTAGGATATAAATTCTCTCCTATTTAGCACACAATACAACAGAGTAGGATATAAAGTGTCTCCAATTTAGCACACAATACGACAGAGTAGGGTATATAAATTTAGCACACAATACGACAGAGTAGGGTATATAAATTTAGCACACAATATGGCAGAGTAGTGTAAAGTCTCTCCTATTTAGCACACAATTCGACAGAGAAGGGTAAAGTATCTCCAATTTAGCACACTGTACAACAGAGTAGGGTATAAAGTCTCTCCTATTTAGCACACAATTCGACAGAGAAGGGTAAAGTATCTCCAATTTAGCACACTGTACAACAGAGTAGGGTATAAAGTCTCTCCTATTTAGCACACAATTCAACAGAGTAGGGTAATGTCTCTCCTATTTACCACACGGTATGGCAGAGTAGGGTATAAAGTCTCTCCTATTTAGCACACAACAAGACCAATTAACAGGTGAAATGTTATTTTGTCATTTTTCCATGAAACATATGTAGCACAAATTAAATGATATTCTATGTTCAAGTTTTGCTCCAAAGCAACCATCAAAATTTTGAAAAATATGGGCATTCATAAATATGTTAGAACTCCTTGAAAAAGGTGAAACTTTAACAATCAATATTGTCCGAAATTAGTGAAATTTATCATAGGCAATTTTGTTTGTGAAATTTCTGAATAAACTTACTGTTAGAAAATTCTAGTCTGCAGCAGCCTGCATGGTTTTTACAGTGCAGTGGTTGTAAAGCAAATTTGGTAAATCTTTGGATTATAGTCAATCAATGATGATGACTTTTGGGGAAATTCTGGCAGTATTGGCAATAGGTTTGTGTGAAGAGACAGACACAATTTGGAACTTGCCGCAACCTGTACGTGCCAATTTGCAAGAACGGCAGCTTAGAAAAAATTGAATAAGCAGTGTGACCAATTTTCAAGAGGAAAACTAAATAGATTTGAATTGCTTCCAACAGTTGGGGATAAGGTGAATCTACCAAGACTTACCCGCACCTCTTGCATAACAACTTTGACTGGGGTGGAACACACTGAAGCTTTTCTTTTTACAGCCTGAAAATTAGTAACCAGTTTCCATACTGTCAAGGTACCAAACAACACATCTTAAGTATTGAGTTAAGGACGCACGAGTCGGATCCCACCGAAAGACAATATTTGATCTGAGTACTCTACCGCGAAATCTTACTCGTATGAATTGGGCCGCGTGCACGAACAAGAACAGACGTACTGAAGAACTTTGCCCAAGCAGAAATCCTGCATATGCATCTTTGTTATGCGAGGTTTACTATGCATAATATTCATGCCTTATTGGAGTCCTCCATTATATTTGAGCTGACGTAACTTCTGGACCCATCAGGCCTTTCTTAATCTAGTGACTAGTTTCTGTTGATGACAGGTAGGTGACTGTTAAGTTGCAAAAGCGATGCGCACTGGCATTCATTAAACTCCACTTTTGCCATTACATTGACAAAATTACATAACTTTAAACGAGCAAAAAATATAGTCAACTTGTAAAAAATCAGCTGCATTTTTCCCTTACTCAGGCAAAATTACACCCCTCCAACAATCTATCAGCCATGATCACATTTTCTAACAATACTGTACAATATAGTTCAAAAAGTCGTGTTGAGTGATTCATGTAATACCTTGCCTGTGGACGATGATCCAGTGACCTTGTCCTCCATCAGTTTCCTCAATCCTCGCGCAACCTGCAGGTCTGCACTGAACTTCATAGTCACCGTGTTGTCTTCAAAAGGTTCACCGAACCGGATCAGCTGTCTACTGGAATGCATCAGCACAATGCGCACCACAGTTTGACCACCGATCTCTGAAACAAAATTGAGGTCCAACAGCCAAATACAACTGCCCAAACACATAGTGGGTACAGTACTTAAAAATCCACCTATTTCTAATCACATCAATGAGGATCATTGTTTCTGTCATATTTGTCAATTTTCTACGATTTTGTGAGCACTGCACCCCATTTGGAATTGAAACTTAAGTCAAAATATTGCAAAACAGTATTGCTATATTGTACAATAAGCCATTATCCATAGCCCCTTTATTACTTTGAAAAAATCTAAAAAACTAAAAGGCCCTTTTGCACTGAATTCGACGCATCAATGTTTTGGGGAGTTGCAGTTTACATTATATGACACTCATACTGGAGCATGACAGCTAGAACCTAAGTTTTAAACAGTTCACCTATTTATAATATGTTATTTTGTTGTTAGTATTAATTGACCTGCATTAATTATTCCATTTTTTACAAAATGGCAAGTAAATATAAATAAATATTACAGAATTCTTCTGGCACATTTGGAAATACAGCAGTCCCAAAACAACATTTACCTCAAATCATAAAGTTTTGATTACGGGTGGTCAGTCTTACAAAGTTTGAAAAGGGACAATTCCATAGTTACAGTAGTTTTCAAAGTAAACAAGAAACTTCCAACAGAATTTTGTTGACTCCGCTGAACCTGGCAAAATTCTTGCCAGAACTGTTTGACAGTTAAGTCGAACTTTTGAAGTAATAAAATAACATTTTTTCCAAATTTTAGTAATAGATTAATGTGCCGTTAACTCCACCTACCCACCAATATTGTTTATTTGGACTTGCAAGGTAAGCTGTCAAAACTTTGACAAAAGTGCAAGCAATTTCATCAAAGTTCAGACTTGAAACAAGTGTCACGTAACACAAGACAAAGGAGAAGCAGGAATTGTTAGAACTAAATTTTACTAAAAATGTCAAAAACATTTAAACATAATACAGTTATACAACTCGACTTCACCAACCCGTGGGCAACGACTCTGACCTTAAATGACGTAGTCGGTCTTTATAACATAAAGAATGTTTTTAGAATAGTTCAATACAAAGTCCCCATTGCACACACAGTTTTCCCAATGGCGTGATTTCTTACAGCATCCGTCCACTGACAACATCGTCTCACGCTCTGCCGAGCCTACTCCGGTTTATTTATCCACGGCTTTTAAAATCACCTATCCTTCATGACACTTGCATTTCAGTTCACAACTTTATTGGGGTTTTGGTTTGAATTTTCACCTGTACTAGGTCCATCAAGATCAAATTTTGACTGAAACCGTAAATAATAAATGATGGTGTTTAGCATGAACAGTTCATGACATGAAAGTCGTAATCTAATTCATCGTAATCCACAATAAAATGACCAAATTTTGTTGGCAGCAGTGTTGACTATTAGTTGCCATCAGTTTCAGATCATACCTTCCATATGACATTTGCTTATTATGTTTGTACCCATGGAAACAGTTTCCCATAGTGATTCCTCGTCCTGAAACATTAAAATACACTATTAAGGTGATTGACTACCCTCGTTACCAAGGAACAATTCTCTTAGATTACTTTTTAAGTTCTAATTGTAGACCCATAAAACTAGTATGTACTTTTAAAATCCTTTAACATAATTAATGTATGTAATAATGCCCAGGTGATCGGAATACATGACTGCGTTTTTCTAAAAAATCATGATTTTTCACAGAGACCATCGCACTTTCCACAAACACTACTTTTTTCATGAAACTTGAACATAAATTTTTCTTTACTCTATTAGCAACAAAAGGTTATCCGGGATTTTATTTTAAGGTCTTTCAGCCTAAGAATTCCAATGCTCCCTGGCTAAGAAAAGGCCTTAAAAGAAAATCTTGGACATACTTTTGTTTCTAATAGAATAAAGATATTGCAAGTTACATGCAAACAATGTGAAAATACGACAATCTCTGTGAAAAACTATGATTTTTTAGAAAAAAAATGTAGTCAAGTGATTACGAACACCTGGATGATGCTTTCATGCACATAAGATTCTGTGATAATCAAAGATTTTAAAAACTGAATAGTTTGACGAGTCTACTATACAGAAGCACTTCATTCTTTCTAATTATAGTCCGACTTTCTTTGTGAACAACATCATAATCTAACGATGGTGTTTAACTGTTAGTCATTCACTAACTCTATCAAGCATACCTGTTCATTTGGCTCCTGGTTACAGAACAGTGTAATTCTGCCACTGCCACAGTTAAAATCTACCCAGAACTTTGTGTACTCGGGGTCATCTGGTTTATGGAGCTGAAACCACACATCAATACACATTATCCTACATTACATACTGTTCAGTACAATACAGTTACCTGAGTTCCACAGACCCAAGACTTCAGCCAAGCACATAGCGTCGAGAAATCTTCACTTATGCAATGGAATCAGTGATATCCTATCCCATAATTCAAGATTCCAACTTCACACAACCAATCAGTGTAAGTGACTATTGATTTATTGCAATCCACTAGGGGGCATCTGGATTGGTCGCTTGAGTAATGTTGAGACACACAACACCTGAGCAGAAGATACAACTAGTAACAACAGGTTAACACCTCATAAACACAGAGCTTCACGGTCTGTGATCTGGAGGGGGTGTGTCGGAAAGTTGCTTGATAATTGTAATTCAGATCACATGTTACTGTGTAAATATTAAAAGGTGTATTACTGAACAATTTATTTTGAGTGGTAGTAATCCGTAACAAGCAGTGCCTTTCATTTTGCTAGGGTACGCTATAGAAAAGTTGCGAGCTAACTTTCAAAACACGAGTCTTGTGTAATCTCGTCTTTCGTGCCAGAAACTTGGTCTTAAGGGAACGCACAACAGTTCAGCTCTGTACAGCATTATACTCTACTGTTTGCGTACTGTACTATAATCGGTTTTGTAATGTGTACCAATCAAATGTAGGGTGTGTGCAACTGTAACGGTACACTCACAGTTTCCTACAGAAGCATTTGAAGGAGACAATACTTTGACCCACACTGGGAACAACACATCTCCTTTACAGGTTGAACTTCTGTGAATCGAGAATGTCAGTTAAGGAAGTCAACCATAGTTTCACAATATCTAATCACCATCACTAATAATAAAAAGTAGTATAAAGTTGTTACACTTCAGGCATCACCAAACAGATAATGCATTAGCATAACTGAAAGTCGTTTACTAGGCCTCCGTCTTTAACATTGTTTTCATATTCAGTTTCACTCGCTGTAAACACCACTACATAATTAATATGTAATTTTTCATTTACTTTACCCTCCCCTTATTTCATATACTTCCACTGTATTTATCTTTTATGTTTCACTGCCTTTAGCTTTGTCTTATGCCTTTTTGTTCATTTTGGTGGAAGTTTTTCCACACCCATCTTTCCAGAGACTGTATTTCCATACTATTTCCATTGTTATTTCATAATAAATTACGCCATTTCCGCCAATCCTGTTATCTTTTTTTGGAAATGAAGCTTCTCTGACTGCACAGCTGAAGTTCATCAAGGGACATATGTCAAATGTGAAGACAAGTTTGTATTAGTTTCCCCAAAACAGTAGAAGAGACAGTTCCTCATTGGTCACAGACTTGTGTATTTGGCAAAGTGAAGACTTATCTTGAGGTTATGTATACATGTAGGACCCTTCAAAAATAGGACTAATGATTTTCATGAAAAAATTCTTTAAGTTGCATCAAACAAAAATGAAATGTTTTCAAAAAGCATTTTTGAGACCTAATCTCGAACAATTATATCAAATAAAATTTCATCGTGTTATTGATATCACTGTTTTCCTATCAATGAACCTTAAGTTTCTTTTTTGTGAAATTCGAGTGAAAGGCTTGTAGATAAGGTTCTACATAACCTTAATAGTCTTCTCTTTACTTGTTTGAGGTTGGTATTTATTTCTTCAATCTTTTTACCTAGTTTGCTCCTCGTGGTCATTCTGGGATGTACTATCCAAAGTAAATAAGGGGTAATAAAACGGTCGTCTTCTCAGCCAGGATCATAAACCCTTTGTTAAGCCATGTTTACTTACACTGGGACAGTTGTATAGCTTTGACCAGAGTTCACAAGAACTACTTTCACTGACCTTGCATTTCTATTTCATAATGTGAACGACACGGACAGTCTGCAAAATTTTAAGCTGGTATGCCCACGAGTTACCCCTCAAAGCACAAAATGGTAGCAAAAAACATACCTCCAGTTGACCAAGGTGAACACTTGTAGCTGGATAAGAGAACACAAGTTGTTTGTCCTTCTGCGTTGAATTGACAGTGTTCAGAAACTCTCGACAATCCTGTGCAGAAAAGTCAGACATACAGTGCAAGACAAAAGTAATCAGACAAGACACCATTTTCCCATCATGATGAATCTTTTAACAGCAAAAATGACTGGTATAACTAATGCAGCAGCAAAATTCTATTTACAAAATGGTTTAGCCACCTTAATAACTTCCTGTTAATTAACTTTCACTTTCGGTCACGAGGGAAGACTATTCTGACGATCGCATTCGGGAGCGGAGTATTCCGGGTCATTTTTCCCGAATACTTCTGGCTTGTACTGTAGGTTAGCACTAAATGCATGCATTTCTTTATTTGCATGTGCCGCCATATGCATAAAAATGAAAACAATATTTAGCGATGAGACAAATGCAGCCAATGAAGTTAACAAGTGACAGAAATTTGTTGACCGTGTCCAACTTTTGACATAAAAACAGTGCAGGTGGTCTGATACGCGTTGCATCAAACACGTGCAGGCTGCTCAGCCAGGGCCATTGCAGACATTTGAAACCATTTTCCATTTATAAATATACACGTCATGTAACACATTTACACAAATTAAGACCAAGCTGAGGAGTTAAGATCTGACTCAATGCTCTAGCAGTAGGAGTCCGGTGGGATTTGAACCCACAACCTTGATAACGGGTCAGGCGGGACACGTCAACTCACTAGGCCATACAGCCTCAATATTTGAAATAGCTCAGAGACGTTTAATCATACCTGTACAAGGTTTTTGAAAAAAAAGAGTAATACTAGAATAATGTTGAAATTTGGCAAATGTTGGAACATCGCATCTCAGAAATTGCTTGTATTAGAGTTTGAATGAAATTTCCAGATGCCTCGGTTCACGCACTTTAAACTTCCAAAACACATTTGGGGGTTGTTTTTAAAATATTCTTTTTTTGCATAGGGTGGTTTAAGAACTTGTGACTTTTTACGAAAAAATAAGGTAGCTTAAAACAAAAACGAAAATATAATTTTGAATACAGCAACAGACCTTTTGAGATTCCATGTATGAATATTTATATCAAAAGAAACTTGTTCGCGTTACTGACAATGTTTTTTTGCCCTGAATGTACATTTGCTAGACATCACCATGTGCTCCAATCAATGGCAAATTCGTAAGAAGTCCAAAAAAACGCCACCATTCATGACATAAATTTGACATTTGCATTGGATGCTTATTATCCAGCACATTCAGACAGCCCGTTTCAATATCTTTTTGTCGCTTTTAGCACAAGTCGAATTGTGTGAAGATAATTGAGTGCAGACACATTTCCCTATCAGGTGAAGTTGGTTTAATTTTGATGCACGTGAACCCAACTATAATGAATCCATTTTTATGATTCGAACACTGATCACATTTACCTTTTTTGTTTTCTACATACATCTAGAATCTTAATGTTTTAAAATGTTTAGTTTTTCAAAAAGTAGCTTTATACTTTGAAGCAGAGTTGTTTTTTACATTTTATGACCCTGGTCACAACGCTCTAACAACTCGGTTTGTGCCCAAGAACACAGTATGGATGATTATCACTGAGCGATTTTAAGTTCATACACCTCTGGCTTAGTGTAGGGCATAATAGTGGACCTCACCTGTTCATTAGTAGGCATACAAGTCAATCTAAATGATAAATCCATATAATGTCTACTTCTAGAATAGTCTTTTATAGAACTTATTTCTAGAGTTTTAAAGAGATGTAGCAAAATGCAGACCTGCAGATAAAGTTAGCCATAACTTTAATCATAGTTTAAAAATTATGCCAAAGCAAATGGCCAGGTTGAATAGACCATTTGAAAAGGAAATCAAAATCACATGATGCAAAAAGCAAAAATCGACAAAGCTTACGGTCTCAAACTCTGAATCTCTGATCTGTTTAAATGCCTCAAGATGCTGTGGACTTGTAAACCACGAAGCAGCTTTGTTACTGCGCTCTGATTTCTTTGTTATTCGGAATAGACACTCCGTCATACCAACTTGAAATTCATAGTCTACAAAGGAAAACAAATTAGAATCTCGAAGAAATGTAGCATAATACATGAATACAGAAAAGTGTTTTTTGTTTGTTATAGTTTTGGAATTCTTGTCCAATTTTGCAAAGTCTTTAAAGTGATTAAAATCAAAATTTGGTTTTTATGATTGAAGTTGGGGTTATAGCCAATTTAAATGACTGACGTAAACTTTTCAAACAGGTAATGTTGAAAAAATAAATTTTCAATCTTTTTGTATTCCTGGATAGCATCAAAACCAAATGACATGGAAATTTTTCAATGATTTTGCACAAATTGCCAATAAATTTTTGTTTTCCTACTTTTAAAGGCTTAATGCCTTGTTGCAAATAAGGTTAACTTTGCCAAATGTTGTTTTGACAATTTTCTGTAGAGAAATTAAAAGAATTAAGTTTCACGTGTCCGACATATTGTGTGCAACAATAGATGAAGAATGAACGCAGTAGGGGAGGATTTCAAACTTGTTTTCAGAATTTCTAAAGTTTAATGAAACGACATTCAACTACATATACACACCTCCAATACTCCTCAACTTTTGAGCCAAAGAATAGCTGAAAATAGTCAACATTGAAGTTCATTGTCAAACAAAACATGTCATAAGAGCAGAGTTCTTCTCAACAGAAATTCAAACAAAATTGCAAATTACGCTTTATGGTTTTGCATCCTCACCATCCTTTCTTTCAATCATTAATTCAGAAACAACAATACTATATAGTTACAGATTGTTTTACTTGGTGAACATGCTAGTCATTTATAAAGAAAAATAATAACAAGAGTAATGCAGAGCGTTGAAATGCCTCAGGAATGCACCGCTTTAAATGGTGTGCTTCTAAAGTTGTTTATTTGCATCATAAAAATGACCACTAGATGGTGCAAAACGACCAATCCATCTTCAAATGGAACATGCCATCACTTGTTCAACAAAGCTTTTTACTAAATTTCATAAAAATCTGACAAAAAACTCCACAGAAACAGAAAAAAAATGAAACTGCCACTAAGGGGCACAGCATGTGCCTGAAAGTCGTCATTTATGTTAGCTTCTTATAAATACACTTACTAAAATTTAATAAAGATCCGGCAGTGGGTTTAGGAGATACAGTTATGGGCGCAAATCAAAACAACACTGCCACTAGGAGGCACCACAGTAGTTGACGTCATCATCCTCAACTGTCCTCTTCACAATGAGAACATATACGCCAATTTTTAAAATCATTCTTACATTGGTTTGGTTGATAGACGGGTCAATGCCACAAAACAGACTCGAAAACAGTAAAAACGGCCATTAGTTAGCACAATATACCTCAAATCTATCTGAAAATGGTAGGGTACCGTCAATTCTCCAATAGATGCCTAATTATTCCAAATTTTATGAAACTACATTGAGGACCTTTGAATACACAGAGATAAACATAAAAAAAAACTAAAATTGACACTACGGGGCACACTGGTGTAAAATTCTGTGCAAAAGTCATCGCCGTCGTCCGTTGTCAACATCATATAAATGCACTTGCTAAATTTAGTAAAGATCCTATAAATGGTTTAGAAGATACCGTCATAACGCACAAAAAAACAAAACTGGCACTAGGAGGCGCCACAGTAGTTGAAGACATCAGAAAATCGTCAGCCATCCTCTTTATAATAAGTACATGCTTATTTTCACAATCATTCTTAGAGCGGTTTGGTTGATAGAGGGGTGGGCGCCAAAAAGCAGACTCAAAAACAGTTAAAATGGCCATTAGGTCGCACAAAATACCTGGAATCCATCTGAAAATAGTAGGATAGCGTCACATCTCCAATACATGCCTATATTCCACATTTTATGAAGCTCCATTGAGGACCTTTGCATATACAGAGATAAACGTAAAAAACTATAATTGCCACTAGGGGGCACACTGGTGTAAAAACCTGTGCAAAAATCATCGTCGTCGTCAGTTGTCAACATCATATAATGCTTGCTAAAAGATCCCGTAAACGGCTTAGGAGATAGAGCCATGGGTGCAAAAAAAACAAAACTGCCACTAGCAGGCGCCACAGTAGTTGAAGGCAGCGATAAATCATCGTCAGCCATCCTCTTCATAGTAAGATCATAAATGCTTATTTTCACAATCATTCTTAGAGCGGTTTGATTGGTAGTGGGTTGGACGCAAAAAAGCAGACTCGAAAAAAAGGCCACTAGGTGGCGCAAACTATGTACGTCAAATCCATCCGAAAATGAGAGGATATTCTCATCTCACTAATTGATGCCAAATGTTGTGAAAATACATTGAGGACCTCCCAAGATACAGAGGTGAGCGTAAAAAACTAAAATTGCCACTAGGGGGCACAACCGTAGTTGGAGAGATGTGAAATTTGTTGTCATCTGTCGTCAGCTTGACAGAAACACATCTGCCAAATCTCATCAAGATACTATGAGGGGTTTAGGAGATACAGCTGCGGACGCCGGACAACTGGACGTCCAGACAGAGGTGACGGCATTATGTGACCACATATAAATATGTGGGCACATAAAAATAATTACTTGTAAGGCTTTCTCATATCAAACTGGGCTTTCTCATTTAGTCCAGTTGCTACATGTGTTAGGAATTACGTGATTGGAATAAAAAATACTCATCCATTAGATATAATTTTCAAAATAACATCTTGTTAATTTCAATCTTCATGGTTATCAATTCAATTCTTAGTCTTAGTGTTATGTATGCATTTCTGTGTACAAAATATGCAAATTATAGGTAACTCAAGTGTAATCAATGCACCCCGTGTGCATATTACACTTGAATTACTTATACAAAGGATGTGTATTCAGTACGAAACCCATTATTTCAAGCAACCAGCTTATTTCATATTATAATTTCTGTATTTCATACCAAATTTGCATATTTCATGCATAAGCAATTTGGGTATTCTGTAGGAAAATTAATCAACTATCTTTCCCAAGTCTGCTCAGGGTGCTAAATTTTACTTATAAGACTTGCTTAATATGTGTCTCAATCAAACATAGATTGGTATGTTGTCAAAAATCAAATTCTACAGACTTTCTCCATTCACAATTAAAATATGTACCTTTCAGTGGCGGATTTAAGAAAAGGCCAAAGGGGCCATGGTCAACCCTAAAATTATTCCAGATTCCATTTGACAGTTCGGGGGTCCACATGTCTGACTGGCAAACTCCTGATTAATACTGTGCCCTGCCCCCCCAACTCCTGCTATCCACCCATGCCATCCTTCAATTAAATTCTACAGATTTGTACTGAAGGTATTTGACTGAAGGTCCTAATAACCTAAAACACACTGTTGTCTTGGTTACTATCAAATTTTGGCAACTTATTTAAAGAAATAAACCTACGTATACTAATTTGATGAATTTACAGGGATTTTCCCTTTTCTTCGTTTTCTGTATATCCTCTTGCTACTGGCAATACCTCATCGCTCAATTCTCATTCCTAATACTGCATCCCTTAACGTTCTTAACTCAGGTCAAGATGTGTTTTGCTCTCCTACAATAACTGATGGTAACTGCATGTGTAAGAACTTGTGAAACATAACCCCACAACCTCAGTGAAGTGACCGTGGCGGACGCGTTGATCTTATCACGGCTAACAGCAGCACATCTCTCCAACAACAAATTGAAAACCTTCAGAATCTGCAAACAAAAACAGTTGATCCTTAAGGTTGATCCACCGCCAAATCCAGTGGCAATGAAAGCTGAAATATGCAAACTGGTGCAGGTAAGTCACAACAGTAGTGCCAGAATGTCAAGCTGGCAACAGCTTCATACCAGTTACACATAGGGGTCAAAGGCCTTGGTAGAGAGGACAGTGGTACCCATTTTGTCACAGGTCGGAAGTGCGGTTGGAACTGAGACAGTAATAGGCACCTTTAATTGCTAGCGTGATGCTCCATTTTTTAAGAACAAAAATGCTATACCAGAGGTAAAGTTTATAATTTTTCAAATTCAAATTTGATGGATGTCACTTCACAAGACACTTTAGTGAACTATTTGCAAATTAAAACAAAAATTACGACCGTCTTGGTCAAGGCCGAACTTACGTCCTCTGTAAAATGGGTCCCCGATTCACGCATGCATTTGAAACCTGGCACCAAGAGTTCTAATAATTGTTAACAAAAACATAGGTGATATTTCAATTTGATATACTAAATCAAGATTGTCAAAAGAAGATGAAATTTTCACATTTTTACTAAGATGCTCTATCGAGATGGTTTTCAAAATATAACAACTTTGTTGATTTTCAATACTTGATAAATAAATATTCTCAATGGTTTCAAATTCACAGATTAGAATGATATGACTGCTTTTCTCGGCCGATAAAATAAATTTTTTTGAAGTGTTGGTTTATTATAAGTGCTACTATCAATTAAATGGGCTATACTTCCTTTTTGTTTGAATTCACATGATGTTACTGTAATGCCTGATGATACCCCAGCAGTGTCACTAACTAATTATATGCCTGTCCAATGCCAGTAAAAAGGCTAGCCAATAAGGACCATATACAACTTCCTTCATGACAGAACCTAGTACAGGTGAAAATTCAAGCCAAAACCCAATTAAATTTGTGAACTGACGTTTCAATTACCCCATTCCCTGCCAACCCAATAGAGAGCCATTTGGCCAGGCTGCCAACAGTTAACAGGCACGTAGTTTTTAAGGTACCTAAACTCACATGGTTAACGGACTCATAAATACGGTCACGGACGCATGAACACGATTCATTGATCCATTCACCCAAATACACGAGACACGGACTCAGATTCACGAAGAAAGACAGTTAAAGGACCGCCAAACACGGTTTACCAACAAAATGTAGATGTCAGCTGACCTAAATAGCCGTTGAGTCCGTGACCCAATGGCGGTCCGTTAAACGTGTTTCTTTGTGAATGTGAGTCCATGTCCCATGTATTTGGGTGAATGGATTGTGTTTTGTGAGTGCGTTCCTGTGTTTGTGAGTCAGTGAACGGTGTTGCAGGTACGCGAGTCATGTTCATGCATCCGTGACCGTGTTTATACGAGTCCGTTAACCGTGTAGTTTAGGTACCTTGGTCTTATGACATATTGAGGTGTCACAAAGGATTTACATAGGTGATCAACCATCCCTAAGCATATGGACTCAGTGAATTCAATGGGCCATTGTGTTCGCATTACAAAACTCCAACCATCAGATGATCATCATCCCACAGTTAATTTTTACCCAGACTGGGTTCCCCATGTCACACCGGCTATAACATCTCGGTAACCACCCTAGCTCAGGGTTATCACTGCGCTACAGATTAGTTACAACTTTTAAAACCAGTTTTAAGTGTTCAGACTTAAAGGCCTTTCCCACTGGCTGCTGAAGCTTCGCTTAGTGCATGGAACACTTAACTTTGGTCTTGAATCAAAGTTAACAGCGCAAGTTAATTCCAAAGTAAAGATTAGTTGCATTTAACAGCAAAACCACGACCTTGAATCAGTTTTAAAAGTTATCACTGCCTTGGTGCAAACCCCCGAGAAACTGAGAGTCATGACCTGGTGAGCTTTATACCTATTTAATTCTACTGTGTAGGGGTAATTGAAATGTTCAGTTCAACGCACAGTCTTTCATCTTTTTTATAACGTTAATTCAATTTCTGAGCAGTAACATTATTTACTTATTTACCTATAAAATAAAATAATAACATAATCATCTTTCACTTAAAGTGGCTATAAACTCATTTTTCATCACAAAAAATATTTAGACCACTAATACCGACAAATTGTTCCTCATTGGAAGTGATTTCAGGGCGTCTTTGTTTTTGCTCAAGACCAGACTTTACAAGTTGGCTAATGCTGTGGCGTGTCATTTTATGTGTCGAGAACCGTCTCAAGGATTAACAAAATGTCATTTCTTTGTAAACCCCAAAATCACTTTTCATCCGAGTAAGAAGCAAGACGAAATAAATTTTACAGCGATACCGGAGTCTCACTTCTTGGACGGAAAACGGGGTTATTGGCGCTTTAATGAAACCTTTCCTTTCTAGCACCATTAATTAATGTTGAATTATTGTTCTTCTGTAACTTTTTTACCTCTTAAAGATCGGGACCGATTGCAATGATGATGAGATGCAGTTACGAACATGGAAAAAAGTGCCAAAGACTGGAGATATGGCAGGAATGACGCCCCGATATGACAGGTAATCGAACATTTGGCATCACAGTTATTGAAGATTATGTACACAAGCCTGAGAAATATATTCAGCTGGACTTCTATAGAGTAATCTTCGGTAGGACTCCTGAGGTTTTAATCAATATAGTAAAATCTCATCAATTTAGGACATGATGGCTAACAACTGAAAATTTATTTTCTCAGTTTTTTCATAGAAAACCGAATTACATTAAAAATTCTCCAGTTTGGGACTGAATGAAAAATTAATTGCTTTCTCAAGGTCAGAGCTTTTTGTACCAAATTTTAGAAACCTGCAATACAGACCATCCCGATTTAAGAATTATGGTCAATGACGAACAATTGTTTTTAGATCGACATTAAAATCTGAAAGGATGCATGCATGACAACATTGCATCGGCAGCTACACTGTCAAGTGTAGTGGTTGATACAAAATGCAATGTCCCCAAATTTGAGAATTCACGGTTAAACAGTCAAAATCGCATATGTTCAAATCTTCAGAACCAAGAAAAATAATTTCAGCTCCAGGTGAATTTCAGTGTTCCAAATTTTAGAGACCGTTCCAGGCCGGAGAATTTTTTTTCAGCTGTACCCGGTAAAAAATCCCCAAGTCACCACAAAGTCACCACAGCAAGTATCAGGCAATAATTACCCCGAAATTTGTTTCAAAATCGGCTATTTCAAGCGTCACTTTTTGGTGACCTCAGATTTCGTTTGGCGACCTGGGATTTTTGCCAAGTTGCCAAGTGCGACTTACGCACTTGGCATGACGCTAAACCTCAAGCACCAATTCAGCAATAATTTTTTGTCCAAAATTGGTGAGGCTTTATGGTATACTGCATCCTAAGGCCGATATCTGATTATGACTACAATACCTCCATAGCCACTATCCAGCTGATGGGCGACGAGGTGACAGCCCTCAAGATATCCTCTGCTAGAGATGTTAGCATGGCACTTTTACCTAGGTCAAGCAAGATGTAGGTCAAAGGTCATCAAAGAAATTTCTATTGACCTGTAATTCTTTAACCTGATGGGTCCGACACAAATGTGTGACGTGCATCCCGGAGTGAGTTAAAAGGAAACGTAATAAAAAGTTGAAAAAATTTCATCCCAAAAATGGGTGAAATTTCAAAACAAAAATTTCCTGCTTATTTTCAAATGGTTCAGTGCTTTTTTTAAATTTTTTTTTGGACTTCAGCAAAGCCAAGTGATTTTCGATGAAATTTGTCGATTGTGACAAAAGCTGCCAACATCTTTAACCAGATTCAGTCGAAATTCGTTTGGCTCCAAGGAAATTGTAGCAAAAAAGTCCAAAGGTAATCCGGTGAAAAATCAAAATATATCCAACGGCAATTAGTCAAAAATGTTTACCTGCAAAAATTTTGCCAATTTTCTGCAGGCAAGTTTTGTCAATTTTATAATGTGGTATTGTCATTCCCACAATTCAGAGCTAACAAATCCAAGACATCCATAAACAGATCAATGGTCTTCCTTACATATCATAAAAAGAAACACGAACATGCCATTATCAAACTGTCAGTAATGTAATCCAACTCATTCGAAAGAAAACATAAACGGCACATTCGCAATGATCACTTTTGTTGAAAAGGCGTGAAAATTCAATGATTAAAAATTTCAAAAATAATCTACATCATTAACATAACAAGAATCTTTTCATCACAACTTTTGTTGTCGTTATTTCAGCGTGTGACAGATATGTAACTCACCGGATGAACTGACTTCACTTATGAACTGAAAAAGATAATTAGAAAGCGTGGCATAACAAAGGCCATCACCAACATGATAGTGTACATCATACAATGTTTGAGGTTGTAGAAGCCACATTTCTTGTCCGATTTTGAAAATTCAAAAACCTACTCGAGCGTATTTTTCATGAACTATTCAAATGTTCCATTTAAAAACTTTCAAAACAAAAATTTTAAAATATTGTCGCCCCCAGTGAGATTATCATGTGTTTCATAATGTGAAATGTTCGTGACAGAATCTCAGGGGTTGCATGGACTATAAACTTGACACGCTTTTATCAGCGATTTTAATAGTTTATTACCCATTCGGGCTGTGGGGGCAATAAACATGGTAATTACACCTGGTGGCTACGGTCAATGGAACTTAACCCCATCAGGTGACTTGTGTAGGCATGAAATCGCATGTAATCGATCAAACAAAGGTTCATGGTTTTCTCAGGAATTTCCACCAACCCGAAAAGGAGGGGTTTTCAAGGTCGGTCAATCCCGACCAAATGCGTTATGAATTATCTAGAGAATGATAACATCAGGAGGCGATGTAATTCGGTACAACAGCAAGGTATCTTTGATCACTTTCGGCAAACTTCGAGGTACGCAAACTGGTGGAGTTGCCCAATCTCGAGCGGTGAGGGCTCAACATAGGATTCTTTTCATGTAATGGAAATCGATGACATCTCGCGAGTCTGCTCAAAAATAGTTTGACAAAGAGACAATTTACGAGAATGAAGGTTAGTTAAAGAAGTGAAGCCCTGAGTTATCAACATCAGAAACAGTCGCTCGGCATTGCTTTTGATGCCTATTATTACATAACAGCAAGTTGTCTTATGAAGTAAATGCATGCTCTTCCTCCGTCTGCAGTCAAATTGTGACCCATCATAGTTATCCACACATCTTGTTCTCATCATATTATTGGACGAAATATTGTTGTATAGTGTTCTACCAACAGGGGTCTCCCCAGCATTGTAGTAGCTTAGTCATGTGACAGTTCTAATAAAGCAGTTCTCATGTATTCTTCAAGCAGTGCAGACTTGTTATTCATCTCTCCCGATACACAATACAAGGTGTATTAGGCAAATAATGGATCATGGTGAATATTCTTTCTTTCAAACTGGGACAATCCTCATGAATCCATTTTAGCGTACCACCGCCCTATTCCCTTTAACTCCCCCATCCCCTAACTGTGTAATCAATATAGCGTCACTCTGTTATAAATCTAAGAACCAGGGTCATTCCGTAAAATTTTAACTTACTAGGATTGTGTCTAGCACTTCGTCAAGCAATTTGTCACAGTTTGTGATCTTTGAGTCCAGCATGGTCATATATTGCCTGAATAATTCTCCTGTAAAATACAAAACCTTTTAATTTAACTAGCAACCAATAGCTTTCATCGAAATGACAACAAAACCAAATTCAGAATTGTTATCATTTTGTTTGTTTTCCTGGTTGGAATTAATTACATCAATACAAGGTATTATACAGCAATTAATGTACCTTTAAAGTGTTAATTTTACAACAGGAGTCTGCATTGTAGACTCCTTCCTCAGTAATCACAATGTAGTACCATAAGGTAATTCTTCACTTACGCAGCACACAATATGGCCGACAACTGAAATTCTATTTTGTCAAATTTGTCCACAAAAATTTAGAAACATAAACTAACATTTAGTCATGTTTTCACTATTTGTAGCAAAGTGATCTTTGAAAAATGGAGAAATGAAGCATTTTCACTTTTATTTTCGTGCAAACTACTTGGAGAAATACAGCAAATTTCAGTTTGCGTAAATTTACTAAAAATTAGTTCCACAGCATGAAAACCCATTAGCATGCCATCTCCTGTGATTGATGGCCACTCCCCCCCCCCCCCCCCCCCCCCCCCCCCCCCCCCCCCCCCCCCCCCCCCCCCCCCCCCCCCCCCCCCCCCCCCCCCCCCCCCCCCCCCCCCCCCCCCCCCCCCCCCCCCCCCCCCCCCCCCCCCCCCCCCCCCCCCCCCCCCCCCCCCCCCCCCCCCCCCCCCCCCCCCCCCCCCCCCCCCCCCCCCCCCCCCCCCCCCCCCCCCCCCCCCCCCCCCCCCCCCCCCCCCCCCCCCCCCCCCCCCCCCCCCCCCCCCCCCCCCCCCCCCCNATTTTGAGAACCAGTTTTCTCCACTGAATAACAGGCATAAAAATGGTTCTCAAAATACAGGCACGTTATATCCGACTATTGCCCAGGTGGACTTTAAATGCCTTCTCTGTAATACGTTTTTTACGGAGGACATTCTACAATGTAAATTGAAAGCACTCCGCACATCATGTTTAGTTCTAACAACATATTTAAAAGAACACCAAACACGGTTTTGCCCTACTAACAAATATTAAAAGTGACGTTCATATCAAGTCCTCTGAAACAAAATAATGCCGTACGCTTTAAGCGAGTTGCACGACATCTGTAGGAAAAAACTACCCATGTACCAAAGGAAGGTGAGTTTTTAGCTGAATCAAGCTTTTATCAAGTGGGATGCCAATGGTGCATTATATGGTGACAGAATGAGGATTGGTTGAAATCACCAAAACAGGGTTTAGCATGACGGCGTTCAGTGACTTTACCAGACGTAGAGGGTTGTGAGCGTGTGATAACATCTAGATCCTTTATTAACTGCCAAGCACAGTCTTTTGTCTGTTATGACAACAAGCAGGCCAATTATCTACGCAGGCTTATTACAGACCACCTGTGAACACAGTCAAACCCAGAGCGAATTGGTATCTTCGGAAAGAATAGATTGTCGTAACTTCAGTTGTAGTTGGGCAATTTTGGAGATTCAAAAACTAAAACATGATCATTAGACGAGGATTTCACAAATGCTGTTGGTTTATGTTCAAATATGTTAAAACTTAACTTTTATTTTTAACAGCATACCCCAGTCACGTTAGATATGTTCTTATTAGAGATTAGAGCAATTATCCAACAAAAGAGAGCTCAGGTCCTCCCACAGTAAATGGCAGAATGGAGTTAATCAGTTGTGTAAGATATTGGCTACAAGGGTTATCTTCCCAACTTGTTTTTGGTCTGTAGGATTGAATAAGTTGAGAGCATTGGGAAAACGCCGTAATGGTATATATCCTTTTTACAGAATATGGCGATGAGGAAAGCACCACTTAAATTGCCAAATTGTCAAGAAACTGAGAAGGTGGGGCACTGAATTTGCAGCATTCAACACAACAAACCTATAATCTTTCCAATGTGTGAGAACTCAGTCTGCTCCTCAGAAACTTTCTGTAATACTTTAAGTCCAGTCGAGATGTTTTCCAAAACTTTCTGATCCAATCTGGTGGTCTTCAACAGCTGTCAAACGAGAGAGAGAGCGTAACTCCTTAGATCAGTAGCTAACACACAGTAATGATTAAAATTCTCAGATGATAAATGTATCCTGTTTATGTTACCTAACAAAACTTTTTATTTAAGGTCAGTTTGTTTGATCATTGAGCAGTTGAGACAATTTTTGTTAAGGTTTTGTAGAACTCAAAAATGTCCAAACTTGGCTAACTTTGGAACATCATATCATGTAGAAAACTGTATAGTGACATGTTTATGAGACGTCTTACTCTGGAACTTAAATATCAAATAAAATTTGGTTGTTACTGATACAATCATTTTGCTATCAATGCACCTTTTTGCTAAATTTCAATAAAATACGTGGTCACATCACGCAACTGATGGCAGATTGGTAAACTGTCAAAACCAAATTCTACAGCCTTTCCAGTTTCAGAAAATATCAACTTTTACCGAGTTAAAATTTATATTTTTGTTAATATTTTCAACAAGTGGCACTGCATGCACAGAACCAACTAGAGATGTCAACTTTTACTACATCGGACTCTCTCTAGTAGCAAGATTTGAAATAATGTGTGCCCCTTGGTCGCCATGCCGTTAGCGAGGCCCAAAATGAGAGCGTATCACCACTTTGTACTTATCATTTCATCTGCCAAGGTATTGAGTTAATTGATCTAGATTTTTTATTTCTTGCATACACATCCTCTATATCCCTTTTAAGGACATATCCCTTGGGCAAAATGATCAATACCTGATGCACTAAGTTGCCTATGTCAGTCACAACATAGTGATTGGCATATCCTTTTTGCCACTTTGGTAATATTGTTTTCAGTTCTTGCAATGGTTGTGGTGCCTTCAAAGCAACCTAGAAGAAAATATTCAAACAAAGTGTCACAGTTTAACATCAGCTGCTATTTTACGTAATGGAGTTATGGTAACACCTCTTCAATTCCCCATAAAAATAATCGCCAAAATTGCAATCTTAATTTTCCCAACACAGCTTCAAGCCAAGTTTCTAATGTAGCACATACAAATTCCACTTCTCCATCATATTTGGTGCAGATTTCAAAAGCATTCACACTTTGTCTGCATGAAAGCGATTGCGGAATACACGCCAACCTGGCTGGTGGACACCGACACAGTCTTAAGCACACAGTGAGTTTGGGGCACAGGCAATATTGAAACTTCTTTTGACTTATGCATAGAAGTAACAGACTGTAGATTCATTTGCCATGTTGGCCTTGGCTATATGCCTCAGGTTTGATACTATTTGTAGACTTTTATAACAAGAAGAAAAAAATGCATGTAACTATTTACTGTGTGTTTTTAACCCGTAAAATTTTGTCAGTCTTGATAGTGAAATAGGCTTGTGAGGCAAAATTTTCAATTCAAAACCTCTTGACCTGATTTTCTAAGTTATGCCTGTATATTTGCTATCATGGAAAAAAGCAGCATTATGAAAACAGGTTTCTTTCCAATACAAAGAGTTACCATGGATACTGATTTATATACACAATTACATTACAGGTGAAGAAGGCACATCGCCACAAAATTGATTTATTTAACTCAGAAGTTGCCTAAGTCTGAAATTGATCTACGGTTAAATCTCACCAATATAATTTGGACGAAAATAATTGCCAAAATTGCTTTTTTCTTTTTTCAAAGGCTTGTACATTGTTATGAATGCCCAGTAATTCTCTGAGTCATTATCAAATGATACCTTATGGTAAAGATCTTTTAAAACTTTGCATTTACTTCAGGGTGTTATTCAGCATTATTGAAAAATGAAAGCACTCGGAGAAGCAACACTTGGCAAAATCCAATGAAAATTTAGAGGGGAGGTAGATGACAAAACCAAGAACACCGACTGACCCCGACACCTATCATATAATCACAATGATAAACCATTAAAAGTGCATTGAGGAATAAGTCACAAAAAATCTTGAATAACTCAAGAACAATTACACACTGCAGCTAGAAAGCCCTTGTGGTGATCTATAATTTCATAACAGATTCATAACATGTAACGATTGTGATAGCATCTCAGGGGTTACAGGGACTACAAACTTGACACGCTTTTATCAGTGACTTACTCACTCGGCTGTGGGGGCAATAAACATGATGATTACACCTGGTCTGGCAATGGAACTACTTTTAAGTGAACGGTGACATGCCTTGAACGTCAACACAACATTCATATATGAAACTTTTTTTTGTGGCATTAAGTTTATACCGTACAGCCTTTTTTCAACAAGTCTATTTAGTTAACCCAATATATACAGAATTAGAAGGTTCAGGAAAAGCATAATCGAGTCACATTATAACGTACCTGTCGTTTATAACGTTTGGTCGCTCCAATATACTATTTCTCCAATTCGTTAACGAACACGGATACAGAACTTGTAACACATGCGTGTTTGTGGATGGTATAACCAGCAAATATCTATGTCGCGGTCAAACCACCGTTCAGCATTGATCGTAAGGTGATGGTCTTAAAAATTTCACGATAATTCTCATGAAAAATACATGGAATTTTGAAGCAAAAACTCTGTAAATTTTCAACAATTTTATCGTCATTTTTTGTCCAACTTCTTTCTGGATTTTCGCCATGACTTCCAACAAAAATCGTTAAAGGAGAATGCCACCCGATTTAGTTAGTCTTTTTTACCGTCTTAATCGGTCTATATCCACATCACCTCTTATACGGTCGACCTCACCTTTCTGAGAGATGTCGCGTTAACCTGTGAGGAAGATGAGAAATGACGCAGCGACGTCAATGGTTCGTCTTCAGAGTGAATGCCGCTATATTGTAGTGCATCGTTCCCGCTTGCCAAACTATGAAGCTGCGAAGAAAGCGGGTATATAGTTTTTTTCGAATTCCTCGAGAGCCCGAAATACTTAGGAAGTGGCTCGCGGTTGTGAAGAATGAAAGGTACACTGTAAATAGCAAGTATGAGGCCGTGAAACATCTCCGTGTCTGTGGCCGGCATTTTATCGACAAGTGATTTTTCTGACGAATTCCGGCTTACCAAAGAACTATCCATACGTTCCGTTGCCTGTGCATGTTCATGGCACCTCTCTAGTATTTCTTGATCAGTGTATTCCAGTTCGAACTGATGGCTGTGAAACCTAACAATCCGACCCGTAAAGTCTTCGTCGGATGAGGTCTTGACTAAGTCGGGATTGGCACTGGGCGAGTTGCCATGTAGATGTTTATTATTCTGCGTACTGTTTCAAAATGAATTATTCTCATCCTAACCAATGCTTCTATGAAACTGAAACAAAGTCTGTCTCATTAGATACTGGCAATTTGTAATGCTTTGCAGTATTCGGAAGTGCAAATGTTGAGAAGCCAGCAATGGCCACTGCATTACCACCGGGCTTTTGATGCCGGCAATAAAGGTAATTGACCGGGCACCGACGTGAGCGCATGCTAATTCTGTGTTTGCTGACAGAAAGCTGCAGTTGTGAAACAATTACTCGATTTTATATGCTATGGTCACATGTTAGGGGAATCTTTATTTAAAATACAAATACCTTATTCAAACCATTGTTTACTGTACAAACTTTGTCCTGACGGTCTGTCGAACTCGGGGAACCCGACTTCACGGCCCCCGACAAGTAAGTAGATTTTCAGTTTCGTGGCTAATTCACATAAATAATTATGTGCACATTATTTCTTTGGTTCATTTTTATAGTCTTTTTGTGACTGGGGGTTTAGTTTCCAACTCAAGCTGGTTTATGTTCTTGCCAGTCCCGACAACTGCGACGGGCGTGATCGGGTTCCGAGCCACTGGCTGGGATAATGAGTCAGTATGCCCGTGACGCGCCTGATCGGGTTGCGAGTCACTGGCCGGGAGAACTCTGTGTTTAGAACTCAAAAAATCACAAGCCTAAACAACACAGATCTAGGTTCTCCTGTCTATATTTCACAGAAGAATACTTCGAATTTATCTCCGAACAGACCCCACTCTTGCTGCGTACTTTGGTAAATTGGCCTGCCGAACTTTGTAAGCTACGGTGTGTCCACATACCAGTAAATCCGAATCAGCAAAATAAAACAACACGTGTTGATAAGACCTCGGTGTATTTTTAAGGGTTTTACATCAAAGTTCGATTATTTACTGGTGTTAAACGATGAATTCAAGCAATAAGCTGACACCACCAGTAACCCGTGTCGTGAACTGCTGAACAGACTGCCAATGACATCATTGGATAATTTCAACACTTCCGTCTGCCGTCAGGTAACGCAACCGAGCGTGCCGTTATCGAGTAGAACTACTCGATCTAAATTGATACAAAATAGGTTGTTCTTTGGGTGGCATTCTCCTTTAACTCTTGAAATTAGCGTTGATTTTCATCGGGATTTTTGCTTTACGACAAAAACGTAACTATGTGCACGATGGTCACCTGTTGCTATTATTATTATTATTATTATTATTATTATTATTATTGTGATATTTAAAATGAGGGTGGCCTCTTCAGTGATAGCACTGCTTTCCAAGAGGGCCCTCATTTTGAAACCTAAAAAAATGACGAAATTTTACAGTTCACACACGATCTCACAACACCTATGAGAACAGATTACTTAGAATACTGTGACACTGTGTAAATTTAGATTCATAAATTCGTGAAATTCAGATTCATAAATTCGTGAAATTCAGATTCATAAATTCGTGAAATTCAGATTCATAAATTCGTGAAACTTGTTACGTTCTCAGGAATTTCAACTTCAGTTTATCGATATTCCACGCTAATTTGCGTGTATTTACTTTGAAATTATAACTGTAAATGAAATTCTTAACAGACATAATATTAAATTCAAAACAAAGGAAACCGCTTTACCACGTAGTAATACTAAAAGTTATTTCAAACTCGGCTGATCTGACCAAAGCGACCTCAGCTAAAACTTCACCGATATTTATGGAGACAGCAAGTACGGAGGTCAAAATTTTATGAAGATTTTGAATTTTTTATTAGTTAAATCCATCAGGTGAGCAAAAAAAGTGAAGACAGACGTGTTGTTTCGTTAGGCAACTGTTATCTTAACGCTACCAACTAATGTGTATTAGCGTGAAATCACGTGTTACTGGCCAAAAAAAGGCATGTGGCTAATACTCAGGAATTTCGACCGACGCGAAAATAAGGGGAGGATTTTCGGGGTGGTCTATCACGACCAAAACACGTTATGTTTGAGAAGTTTCGGTCAATAAGGATCGTGGAGCTAGAGCTTCACAAGCACTATTCGAAAAATGGCCATCACAGTGCCATCTTACATCCAAACATTTCGCCCACAAACCAGAAACAATAAGGCTTCAAGCTATTCACAATACTCGTTTCGCATAAATTCTGCCCTGATTGGATAAGAAATGCGACTTGTAGTATGGGAAGAAAGAAAGAAACAAACAAATTTAATGACAAAGTAAGACTTGGCAAAATTTCACTGACTTCGCCAACTAATAAAATTTCATTTATCAGCTAATTGTCCCAAATTGGTGAGATTTAACAGTGATTACCACTGTGCAGGTTGTCCTTAAGACAAACATTATGTTCAAGAAATTAAATTACAGAATGCATCTTCACAGCTTCTCGGCAGCTTAAGATGGCTGAAATAATTACAGGTGAAATAATTACAGGTACGTCATCAAAAACCTGTAGCTTGTTTGCACATTACCTACCATAATAGGATTCTTGCTTTTCTCCTTCATCTTATTCTCATTTCTAGAAAACAAGAAGCAACCGTGGCCAGGCACATACATAGGTGAATTCAGGGTTGGCAGCAGGGCCACCCGGGCCTGTACTCTGAAGCCATATGCGAAAAGAAAATACACCATTCACTATAGTTGTCAACATTCCAAAAAACAGGACAACGGTGATGGTTGGGATCTAGGGGGGACACTCACCACAAAGTACTATTTTTAAAAATTGGTGAGCACCATAATTGCTGGATTACATGAGCTTATCAAATGAATGCAGGCAATGACGAGCGCTGTAGTATGTAAACATTAGTTTGCCAACTATCTCCCTTTGCTATTGCAGATAAACTGCCAACGACACCGCTCTTACCCGAGTTCTCGATAACCCAAAAACCGGGAGCCTCACCCCACAGGGCAGGGGTGTCACATATCAAAAAAGGGTCACTCTGATGACATGGAGTGTGGTGGGACATGGGACACAGAGGGACAATGTCAACAATGCATTAGCTGTTTCGCTTTGGGAGACTAAAATAGGCTGCATCCCCACTCCCGAAATATCTTTGATCTGCAGACTGTCACGATATATCCAGCCCTGGCGCGAGCAGTATAACAAGAGCAACACAGTGCGTTGAAATGCGCCCACAACTGCACCGCAATCGGTACACTGCTTCTAGGGGTGTATATTTGTATCATAAGAAATGGCCATTAGATGGCACAGAATACATCAAAAATGAAAAGGTGTCATCTCTCAAAACTATTTGCCAAATTTCATGAAAATTCATCTTAAAGTCCTAGAAGCACACGTTTTTAACCCTTAAATGGTTAGAAGACATTGTAAAGAACCACGCAGTACTTATCCCGCTAACCAATACAAAATCCATAGTCAAAGAAAGTTTAAAAACTCGTTACGATTCCGACCCAAAGATCACACCCCCATTTTGAACTAACCGTGAACCCAGAAGTACAATTCATTCAGGAACCCAGGCTTAGTATACGCCGGCTGCGTGACTGGAGCAGTGTCTGTTACCGGCCTGCAACCTCCAGGGATAAAGTAATCGCCAGCGGACCTCAACTTTTATAAAACCTGAGAAGAGGGACAATTTGTACTGAAAATGTTGACAAAATGTGGCAAAATAAATTTTAAAAGAAATTATTTGCCGGGGTCGAAGCTGCAGCCGTTGACCCAATGCAGACCGATCGAGACCACTAGCACTGACTAAAGACGAAGGCACGCCGTCCCCAGATGTTTTATCGGAATAACTGGTTCAAATCATGAATGCCGTATACATACAAAGATAGTTTCCGACACTTAAAGTTACGGACTAGTAACAGTCCTGCGGCAACAATTGAATAGCAACCGGGGCCGGGTTTAATTAACTCTGGTAATCAAACAGGATAAACGGAACGAGTATGCAACATCAAATTACTGAATAAAATTGCTATACAGTTAGAATATCCTGACAGTTAAACTTGCGAAAATATGGAAAATAAATTAAATTTAACCTCGTCGTCTACAAGACCTAAGTTCGTTCTCTCTATTTTTTCCCACCCCCCATCCCGGGTGTCTGTTCCACTTTTTTCTTTTGCTCATATACACTACCTGTTACGTATTTTCAATTTTTGTGTTCATGTTCTGTACTTTTTCTTTAGGCCCTTCAGGCAGTTCTTTTGTTTTGGTTCCCTCTTTCAGGGCTATTCATTGTACACCCCGGTGGGCGTTTTCTCCATGCCCATCTTGCAGAGTCTTATTTAGTTTTATATATTTACGTCATAATAAAGGACAATACTCGCAATCCTCCTCTTGTTTTACTCTGCAACATAGCTCGTGGCATACCCCGGGCAAAATAGATTACGATAAATTTAGACGCGACTTCGCTACAGCCGGGCAGCTGACTGCTAAGAGCGGGAACACCATTTGTGGCGAAATAACTTCAGGTAGAAAACTTGCCATGATGCCAAATGATAGTATTAATGAGTTTAAAGTAAAAGGAATAATTCCCACTTAGCCAGAAACTGTGGTATACGCTGCTAGCCGGCGGAGCCGGACCGCCTGGCCTCGGCCGCAGCACGGACAGTGTGCTCCGCGGGTCAAGATGAAAACATTAATTAGCTACTCGGCCCTGAATGAATGAAATTCCTGTGACAAAGAGATTAAAAAAATACTGCGTCATGCTCCTAACACTGTAATATTTTCCCATCGCCGACATTCAGCTCATTGACTAAAATTCACTACACTCCCACCGCCCCGGTTTGCAACGGAGGTATATATTGTAAGTTTGTTTTTGCGAGGTTTGAAAATATATTTTCTCTGATAATTGAAAATCAAAGCCAATTTAGCAAGTGATTGTTTTCCCGGCGAAAAGTCACGGCAACTGCAGGCCACGGCCAGGAATTACCGCCGGTTATTGTGTTCTGGCAGAAAAATCAAGCACAGAAGTGGAGCTCACTGTTTTGAGATAAAACTTGTTTTTGTTTGTCAAAACATCGCCATATCTGGGTGTTTTTTTTTTCTATTTTACATTTCAACAGCCAGTAAAGCCGGTGCCGATTTGCTGCCAATTACGCACTGCGCTCACACGTCTGGGTGGTCATCGTGAAACGGTAACTGCTCACTTCAGGCTGGTACTTTGCATCAATTTCACGATTATGGCGATAAAGATAAGACATTTGTTGATCAAGAAATTTTTTTTCCTCTAATTTACTACCTAAACGGGTACTGTTGCTAATTTGACGTTCCCTCGCCATGAGTCAGGGCTGATCCACAGCCGAGCGTTGGCTATGCTGGAGATTTTGCGATGGTACTTCACAAACAGGTGATTATGCGTTAAATACCATTCGTCATATGCAGAGAACAGGTAAAATTAGGACAATAAACAATCAAGTTTGTATAAAAAGAACCAAATTGGGAATCAAAAACAACCAACCAAAGTAACAACACATTTACACTAACGGTGATGTCAATACGTTTTCAAGGACAACATGGCTGGCACTCAGGAATCGTTCCAGAACTGACACACAGAACTCAGGTCACGGAAATAGGGAATAGTCGACGATTTTCCGATCTCCGCCGACTGGAAGCACAAAATTGTGCTAATTAGGCTTTTAGTTTGATAAGAGAAAGGATGTGAACATTTTGCCCTGTTACATATTACTTAATTTGGTATGTATTTTTCAGCTTTTGAACTAGAATGCCCTTTGAGATAAGGACTTTAAGAACTCTAAAGATACAAAGGCAAACATAAACCTGAAACTGCCAATAGGAACCTCAGAGGTAGCTGAATCTGTCTGCCCTCGAGTTAATTGGAATGCAATTGCAAAATTTTGAAAACATCTTGTAAGAGGTTTTAAGGAGGCACAGCTGTAGATGCAAAAAAAACATCACTAGGGGGCACCACAGTGATTGGACCTGTTTGAAAACCCATGTCAGATATGTTCTTGTCAGAAGGAACATATCTGCCAAATTTCACAATAGTCCTCTGTGCAGTTTGGCAGATACAGAAACAGACGAATAAAAACAGACTAAAAAGTAATTAAAATGGCCACTAGTTGGTGTAAAATACGTCAAATTCATCACAAAAAGGAAAGATGCTGTTGTCTCCATAATAGAAATTTGTTTACCAAATATCCTGAAAAAGCATCTAGGAACTCTGAACTTCTAGTTAGAGAGGCAAAATTGTCAAGGAGCACTGCTGTAGTTGAATTGGTCTGAATCTCGCTGTCATCATAGGAACACACAAAGATACAGTTGTGGACGCAAAAAAATAAAATTGCCACTAGGGGGTGCCAGAGTAGTCGAATACGTCCGAAAATCAGAACGTCAGCCTCATTCTTCTCATCAGGAACACATGCGTCCGAAAATGAGAAGCATCGTCTCCATAATAGAATCTTATTTGCAAAATTGCATCATAATAACAGTGGCTGCTTCATGTCAAATCTATCTGAAAACGGGCACCTGTCATCATTTCTTTAATAGACACCTATTTGTTAAATTTCGTAAAACTCTGTCAAGGAGTTTCAAAGATACAGAGGACAACAAAAAAATAAAATTGCTACTATAGGGGGCACAGCAGCAGTCTGATCCATCCAAATGTTTTCACTGCCCGTTATCAACTTCATATAAATACACTTGCCAAATTAAATAAAGATCCTGCAGAGGGCTGGAGAGATGCAGCCATAGATGCAAAAAATGCCACTAGGAGGTGCCACAGTAGAACGAGTAGTCCTAAAATCATTATCAGCCGTCCTGTTAACAGTAGAAACGTGAACGCCAATATCCAAAATCATAATTTGAGTGGTTTGGTTGATAGAAGGGAGGATGCCAAAAACAGACAACAGTAAAAGTGGCCACTAGATGGTGGCGCAAAATATGTCAAATCCATACGAAAACGAGAACATGTCACCAGTTTTTTAATAGAAAGCTACTTACCAAATCTCATAAAAATCCGTCAAGGAACTTCAAAAAAACAGAGGAAAACAGAAAAAATGAAATTGTGAGTAGGGGGCACTGAGCATTCGTCGGATCCATCCGAAAGTTGTAGTCGTTCATTGTCAGCTTCATAATGTCAAGTTTAACAAAGATCCTGCAGAGGGTTTAGGAGATACAGCCATGGGCACAAAGAAAGCAAAACTGCAACCAGGAGGTGCCACAGTACTCAAAGTTGTTGGAAAATCATCGTCGGCCATCCGCTTTGAACTGGGACAGATGGACAGGGATGACGGCACAATGCGCCCATATATTTTCATGGCCAATTGCGAATTTGGGCAACTGAACTTAGGACTGTTCGAAAAAATTTCGATGACGGGAGTATTTGTTGAGTTGGAAGGATTATTAAAGACACCTGAGGTGTCCCTCTATGCACAAAAGGTACTTAATTAGCAACATGACTCATGTTGTGACACGTGACTTCCGGGTGACATACAGCCACATCAAGTCTATCTAAATAGCTTTCCAAGTGACAATTGCCTCTTGGCTGAACGATTTGGATCCTCGGCTCCCACACGTGCAACCCGGGTGCCAGTCTCGGTGTCGGCAAAATTTTTAACATTGGCGCCCACATAAGACAACTCCTACACTAAGCGTGCCTAAGTCAGATTGTGACTAACCCGTCCTAATCCATTCACAAATTAATGCTCATGGGTTATAGCCATGACGCTGAATAAAGTGTATTCGCCAATTTCTCTTATAATGCATCGATTTTAAAAAATTCAAAGACGGCTATTAGTCATATTGGTCATTCGCCTTACTAATTGTTCGTTTTTTGACTTTGACTTGTACGCTAAACAGGCGTGTTGGTTTACGACCGCAAGTATCTCATTCAACACGCTCAGCCAAGCCCATGCATGAATTAAGCGACTAGCTCACTTCAATCCATGTGCCATCAACCCTTTGATGCGCCGAGGAATTTGATGGATACTTTGGGGTAAACAGTGAACGCTTTCTCGTCCACTGACTTGCATGCAAATCCTCTTAGTGAATTTGCCTAATGAACAACGGCAGAGACCACACCCGGACGGGATGTCAGCACTTGTCTTGGGGCAGTTCAAACTCATGCTCCAACAGCGGCAGTGGAAATCCAGACCAGAGATGTGGCCGACATGGGGGAAAGGCAGCATGCTTGATCCGTAGAGAGGTTGTGTTGTGACACGTGACTTCCGGGTGTGACGTAAGGCTTTCCAAGTGACAATTGCCTCTTGGCTGAACGGTTTGGATGCTTGGCACTCACACGTGCAACCCAGGTTGAATCACCATGCTATGAACATTCCCACTAAATAAAATTGGTTCTAACCCCAGTGGTTAAGGTAAACGGCGGGGTATGGAAAATTGAACTAGACCGTATTTATCCACCTTGGCTGAGTCGCACTCGGCTCACGATGAAAGGGATGCCGCCAGGCTGCTCTAGTCATCGAGTCACGAGCGAGGATAATTGGCTTCGCTCATGCGGATATGATCAGCTGATTACAATCTAGCTAGCAGACTGTACTTTTTATGGTGAGAGTTTTACGTAGTTTTTACTGTAATATTTGAAAAGAGGAGCGAAAACAAATATGAGTACAACTTTGAATTTTTCAAATCGGCCCAGGATAAGAGATTTTGCAACACAGCAACACTCACGATTACTTTCATTCGGCGCGCACTAATACAAAAATATAGGACCCAAGTTATTTAGATTTTGGAACACATGCATTGCAATATTCAAAATACTTTTATTATGAATCTTACAAGCTGTAAAACGACGTTGTTAATTTCATTGTGTTCATTCATTGTCATCCGTCAAATCGGCAATTTCCGAGATGTGATCTGCGGCGTGCGCGTATGTGTACAAAACACGTGATTGTTATGTTCCTGAAGTACGAAAATTAAGAAGGCTTTAACATGCCGTTATTATTGACAGGGACACGATAAAACGAATTTGGATTTTGACTATAGTCTTGATACAGCGATCTGACTGACCACTGCGTCAGTGTCTCCGTTAGACCCAGAAATTTCACACAGCCCGGGTAGTTCATTTCGTCCCCAACATGTAGATCGAGCCTTGGACTATTAATACTCCACGGCAGAGCTAACGACAGTCGGCCTGTGCACACAAAATCTGTGAGTTAACCAGCACTCACCTTGCACGTTACAGCCGTTTAAGTGAAAAACAATCTAGTAAACGCCATTTTCTTGCATAATCCTCCGCCTTTTGTAACAAAAAAGTCTATCGTCGATGACCCGCACACGCACGCTCACTCACTCTCATACACAGACGACCTTCAAAACAAACGTCACGTGACAACAACATGTGTGTTCATCCAGAGATTTTTCTCTTGTTGTGGAGTACGATGTAGCGCACATTTGGACTTAATCGCAATTAATCTGGACTCCACATGAACTTTAAAAATTGTAAAACATCAGGAAGATTTCAGGTAATTTGTTGAGTCGAAACTATATTTTTATTCAAGAGTACAAGTTTTCCTATTGACGATGGCGATTCAGCGGCGACGCATCAGTCGGCAAGTTTTCGCCCTGTGATGAGCACAATTTTTTGAAAAATTATCGTAATTTAACAACGGAAGTTCATAGCAATGCACCACAATTTTGTAGAAAGACTGTCATAGGCTAAAAATTCGTCACAAAGCGTAAATTTTATGAATCCTAGCTTCCGATTTTACCCGTTTGGGAAACCGGCTTTCAACTGCCGTAGGCTACAATAAGAATCCCCTCCCCGTGAAATGATTTTTTCTAAGCGTTTATTAGAGCCAATACAGTATACAGCTTTCCACCAAGGCTAGGTGATACTACGACATTATTCTTTGTTGCATTAGTAACTGGTCTTGGCTAATATTATCATTTTATGGCCTGGTCATCCATTCAGCCAAAAGTAGTTCCAGAGGTGGCTTATCAGTCAATTATTCACGCATACTGACTCACAATAGAAGCCTGATAAGAGTGAAGGTGGATAAATGCGGTGTTCCTACAGTTTCTTATTTTAGTGGATGTGTTCACATGACAATGTCGGCAAAATTTTCAACACTCAGATGAACAGTGTGAGGGTGTATGGAAGACTTATGGATGGCCTATGGGATGCCACTGTCTGTACTGCCATTTGAGACAGTGGTACTGCATGCGCGCACCCAGTCTAAAAATGAGGGGCTTGAATTTTTGAGAATGTGGACTTCTACTAAGATTTATGGGTCGGGTTATGTTCTGTGAATTATGCTAAATCAGAGGGGGCACAGGGTGCACGCGTGTATTGTGTAGACTTTGAGCCTTGCCTTGCCCTTACTCTTAGCCTTACGCCTACTACAGGTCATGGGCGGCGCACCAGGGGGCTGGGGGGGGGCTATAGCCCCCACTTTTTTCAGTGCTGCGTCGCCCATGCAGGGTTACTTGTAGGCTAGATATGTAACAGGAGTGCCCTGGACATGATTATGTAAGTAAGATATATGCGCCCTCTAGTGGTCAAGCTGTGTATTACGTATGGAATTTTCCTATGATGTTGAGTCCTTTAGACATGGCCAAATATGGTCAGAAGCTAGGAGCTATGGGCCTTGCCCTTCAGATCGTGTCTGATTGGTTGAAATTGTGTACTTAAGCTTTGTCTCTGTCAGACACGAGGAGTCCAGTCGCAGAGTTCAAGAAGCAAACATGTACGCCTTCANCTCACACCAAATTGCAACTGTTTGTGCAGCTTTCGGGCTCCTCCCGAACTTGGTTGCCAATAGTTTAGCCCCAGCATGTCTCGGGCTCCTCCCGAGCTTGATTGCATCTCACCTTTCGGATCTGAATAACCAAATTGCCCCGTTCTTGCACACACAACTATTAATCAGTGACTGGCTTGCCCGTGTATCAGAACTGTATAAATCACAA
Organism: Phoronis australis; assembly: GCA_002633005.1. Taxonomy (NCBI): domain Eukaryota; kingdom Metazoa; phylum Phoronida; family Phoronidae; genus Phoronis; species Phoronis australis. The sequence goes on from NMRA01000664.1 coordinate 203,158, forward strand.
CGCTGCGATACTAAGTCATGGAACAACTGGATTGCTTGTAAGTGTGAAATATTGTAGTCATATATTCTTACAATAAGCCTATGTATTATTCGCCAACTTTTAGTTTTCAACATCACCCTCAGTCCGCACCGGGCTCGTAAAATCGGGGCGCCTTGGTCGTAGATACCGCCCCCGTTACACTGGTGCGTGTGGCCCGCGGATATGTGCGAGTGATGTTGAAAAGCAGTTTCTTACCGTCCATACCTATTCCGTGCGTTAATGACATTCTTTTCGTTGCTCATGCCGTTGACGTCTTGTCACGCTCGCTGGGTGATGTTAGGAATTAATTAACTCACACAGCAAACGTCTGTTGAAGGTTGCGTGTTCAAAGTTCACAAAACGTAATAGTAGCGACATTGAACACATGTTTGTCAGTACTCCTGAGTTGATTTGCCGTTGAGGTTTCACTAAATACCCTTGTCGATTATCAATTCACAACTTGTCGTGTGTTGCTGTTAACTTCCATGGATAACCTTGCTTTCGCGAAACTTGCAATATTCAGGTGGCGATAGCTTGAATGTGGGAAGTAATGTCCACTTGTTGCCCA
>NMRA01000664.1:208281-218441 GCA_002633005.1 Phoronis australis
GCTGGTAACCCTCCTGATGGTGTTGTGTCAGAATGTGCCAGTGAATACAACGAGTGGCTGTGTCAGACGCTGGAGGACGCCTGGAGCTTTGCTCGGGAGGCGTTGAATTCAAGTTTTCAGCGCCAGAAGAAGTACTACGATGCCCGAGAGAAATTTCGCGAATTTCGTGATGGGGACTGGGTCTTCCGATGGTACCCTCCAACTGCTAACCAGAAACTTGGTCTTGGGTGGGTGGGTCCCTACACGATCGTTAGACGAGTAAGTGATGTGCTGTATGAAATTCAGAAGGGACCTGATATGCCCAAAATTGTAGTCCATGTTGATCATTTGAAGCCGTGGCATGGGCCTACTGGAGTTCACGAGGGACAAGATGCCACTCCGGAGCCTGATCAGGGGGCGGAGGTGGAAAGCTCACTAGAAGAGGTCGACAGTGAATTGTGTTCTGGCTCTCTGGACATTCTGAGTGAGGCTCAGAATGATGTTTCTTCGGGTACTGGCTGCCGTGGCGCTGTCCACGCTGCAGCAGGTACCCCAGTTGTTCGCAACCGCCAAGGCAGATTGATCACGAAACCGGCCCGGTTTCTATAATGTTTTTTTATTTTGTTACTTCTTGCAGAGACCTTCAGCCAGATCCTGCAGAGGTGGAGCAACTTGTGGGGAAGCCAGAGGAGGCCACCAGCCAATCTCGACCCGTATACAAGTGCGCCGAGTTTGACAGGACGTTCACCAAATTTTACACGCTGAAGCGGCACGAAAAGGCTTGCTCACCGTTAATTAAACTTACCTGTTGTTCACATTGTAAGCGTAGGTTTTCAGCTAGGCACGCGTGCCGAAAACACCAACGCAAGACCGGCCACGACGGAACGACAGAAATACTGGTTCAGAACCGGAAACATGCAAAGGCTGTCGCTGCCGCAGAACGCCGGCGAGAGGTAGACGCCAGAAGGGACGTTCCCCAGCCATTTCCGGAAGTTACGGTGGCGCGAGATGAGGCAGTGCGTTGGGACCGAGAAGGCCGGATGTATGTCTCCCCCAAACAGCACTGGTTCCGTGTCCCCGTCGAGCCATACCGCCGTTANGATAGCGTGGTGGGATTTTTAATGGCGTTTCGTATTATTGTAAACCGCGGCGACAAATACTACGACTCTGCAGCCAGAAATGTGTGGGTTGGGAGTGGACGGACGAGCTAAAAGGACGCAGACGCATGCTACTGATGGTGGTAACTTTTTTTTTAATCCTCCCGATTTTTGGCGAAAAATTCATATCGACTATTTCAAGGCTTGGTAGCGCGCATGTTTTGGGCCGTAAAAGTTTCCGCGTTTTTTGTCATTGGTCATTCCAAGCCCTGCACCTTATGGAGGTAGAGTGAGCTGTTTTAGGTAAACTTGTCCCAGTGCAGGGAGCAGTGTAATCACAAGCCTTCCAATATGTTGGGTGTAATTATGGGGCTTGCTTACACGTGCTTTCATTTTCTCGTCATTTTCTATCAAAATCTTAACTCTACTTACCGCAGATATCTCGCATGGCCCCCACAATGAAAGAACCCCCACAGTGAAAGCGTCCCCACCATGAAAGAGCCCCCACTAGGACTCTTTCAGAATTGTTTTGCTGCAACCTGCAATACAAGTTTACAAAAGAGGCCTCTGGTATCTTTTTAGACATAAATTCATTCCGATGTCATGAGAAACAGCCAATGTCTCTACTAGTGTTTGTTGAGTAGTAATTCAAGCTACTGACACTATTCAGTAGTTTGTTGAACCTCTTCTCCCTCTGTCNGTACCATTTCAAGATGATACATGTACATTTGTTCTTAGCTACATACTCAAGATGGTACAGGTACATTTGTCTTTAGTTACATGTACCATTTCAAGATGATACATGTACATTTGTTCTTAGCTACATACTCAAGATGGTACAGGTACATTTGTCTTTAGTTACATGTACCATTTTAAGATGATACAAGTACATTTTCCTTAGCTACATACTCAAGATGGTACAGGTACATTTGTCTTTAGCTACATATATCATTTCAAGATCATGGTACACTTACATTAATTTGTCTTTAGTTGCATGCACCATCTCAAGATGGTACATTATACATAGCATTCAATCATTCTGCAAGGTGTAACTAACAATTTCTAAATATGTTAAATGCTAGATAAATGGACATATATAACAATGTGTCTTTTTACCTTCTGTCAATCCATGATGATTGAGAAAGAAACACTAACTAGAGCATTCTTCTTATTTCCTGCTACTGATTGACATGTGCCATCAACATTACAATTCATGAGTGATACTTCCTATCACTATGACAATACTGAGAGTCATGCAGTAAATACATCAACTACTGAGTTTCGTGTGACAACTGTGACTTGCAACAAGTTGTCACTAACACTTACTGTTATTATGAAAACTACCCAGTGAGTGACTTGTGATATCAATACACAACTCCTCCATGACATTTGTTATCAATATCACAAGTTGTCTCTAACACTTACTGTTATTATGAAAACTACCCAGTGAGTGACTTGTGATATCAATACACAACTCCTCCATGACATTTGTCATCAATATCACAAGTTGTCACTTACACTTACTGTTATTATAACAACTACCCAGGGACATAGTATGCGCTGTCAATGAGTCATATATTGAGTGACAGGCACATGTGCCATCAACTGACAACAATGAGTACAATCACCTAAAACATGTGCTGTCAATGTGTCTTATATTGAGTGACAGGCACATGTGCCATCAACTGACAACAATGAGTACAATCACCTAAAACATGCCAGAATACTTGGCTCACACCAGTGCACCTAATTGATATCTACTAACTCTATTTTCTGTTGAGTCTTCTGAAAAGTAGTTGATGATCTCAGCTGTTCTGTAGTGCTTTAGGTGTAGCCTCGAAGAAATTAGTTAACCTAGCTAGGAGCCAGTCACCTGCTGGAGTTGGTAGTAAGTTGGCTATGAAATAGAGGAAGAAGGCTCCCTGGCCAGGTCTGTAGTAGGCGCAAGGGTAACAGGATGTCAGAGCATGTTGAATGGAGTCAGTTACTGGATGTAGATCTATGGCTGACTCTATGGCATTCCTCTGGTAGTCTGCAACATACATTAGAGATACACGCTGATTGATTAACAGTCTCTGTCCACAAAAGATATCTGTTAATGGTGACAATTCAGTGGATGTTGGACTAGTCATTGATGCTACGCTGTTGAAATTGGTCAGCAGATGTTGCCCCTTTTTTCACCGCAAAGCACCTCTTGTTATTTCTCAGTTGAAACTAAGACACTGCTGTGGGCCTGCTATCATTAATGTAGTTGACGTGAATCGTGCATTGTTGTCTTCTTTTCTTTATGAAAATTTATGCTGAAATTTCACCATCTTTACAGTAAACTATACACACTTTATTTGACAAACTTCTTAACAGTCTTAGTGCTTGTGAAAGCATATCATGTGTTATAAACTAATGCTGGCCACGTCTCAATTAAATTGTAACAGGAGTGCCCTGAACATGATTATGTAAGTAAGATATATGCGCCCTCTAGTGGTCAAGCTGTGTATTACGTATGGAATTTTCCTATGATGTTGAGTCCTTTGGACATGGCCAAATATGGTCAGAGCCTAGGAGCTATGGGCCTCGCCCTTCAGATCGTGTCTGATTGGTTGAAATTGTGTACTTAAGCTTTGTCTCTGTCAGACACGAGGAGTCCTGTCGCAGAGTTCAAGAAGCAAACATGTACACCTTCACTCACACCAAATTGCAACTGTTTGTGCAGCTTTCGGGCTCNGGCCTCGCCCTTCAGATCGTGTCTGATTGGTTGAAATTGTGTACTTAAGCTTTGTCTCTGTCAGACACGAGGAGTCAAGTTGCAGAGTTCAAGAAGCAAACACGCCTTCACTCACTCCAAATTGCAACTGTTTGTGCAGCTTTCGGGCTCCTTCCGGACTTGGTTGCCAACAGTTTAGCCCCAGCAATTCTCGGGCTCCTCCCGAGCTTGATTGCATCTCACCTTTCGGATCTGAATAACCAAATTGTCCCGTTCTTGCACACACAACTATTAATCAGCGACTGGCTTGCCCGTGTATCAGAACTGTATAAATCACAACACTGCGATACTAAATCATGGAACAACTGGATTGCTTGTAAGTGTGGAATATTGTAGTTATATATTCTTACAATAAACGTATGTATTATTCACCAACTTTTAGTTTTCAATATCACCCTCAGTCCGCACCGGGCTCGTAAAATCGGGGCGCCTTGGTCGTAGATACCGCCCCCGTTACAGTATTAAGTCAAACAGCTGAGAAAGGACAAGCAGTGTTTTCACAAGCCCGCAAATACGCAGTAGATTTAGGGATCTTAGTTGATTCCCTATTTGGGACTGTTTCATGCAACCGGGCATAGAACACTGTTTTGATGATTTCACAATATGAATATGTACTTTTGTATTTGTGTTTATGTTTAAGTTTTGTATATTCTCTGTACTGTATGATTAGCTTGTATTTTAAGTCTTTGTAGTTGAGTTTGCAAATTTCAAAAATTGTCGGATAATAGCACTTGTGCTAACGTTTCATTGTTAAACCTCACCGACTTTTAAAAATTATGACTACTACTACTTTACAAATCGCTACGTCCCGATCCATATAGTTCCCTTTTGCCGATTCGCTAGAAAAGCGTAGGTCACGCTTGCCCGTAGCAGTCTTTGGTGGTTTTCAAATTTTCCTCCTCGAGCGTTATCTAGGGTTATGTAGCATTATTTCGTTTCAGATAATTCCACCGGAAAGCCGTTTATAGTAGGCTAATGGCCAAAACTGGGTTTAACAAAGAGAAAACTATGAATTATATATAGCTCATCATAAGTTAGGTCACTAGTGGACTCAGTTCGGTGTGCAGCAGTGAACCATGAAATTTCTTCTGTAACCGTCGTAATCCCAACCAGTCGATTGTCATCTATTAATTTACAGAATATGCATAACTCAATGCGGGTGGTTCGAATTCAACTCCAGTCACTCTAGTGACGGAATAAGTTGTGCGATCTTGAATCTGGTGACTTGGCTTTTTAGACCCGTTACTCCACTATAGTAGGAAGCTAACTCCGGAACACGCCGGCACTTTACTATGGCGATCCACTTTTTCGCATCCCGCAGCGAAGGCCAACGTGTATATTGAAAACTATATGCCAGCAAAATTTGGGATGAAATGGCCGGCGTCTGTCACAGATGAGATTCAATATCAATTTGTACATATGGTATATTGTTCGAGATTATTTTATTTTCGACACTGATCTAAGCACAATTATTTTCGTGAAAACTATGAATGCCTAAAAATAACGTTTCCGGTGATCTTTTCTGTCTCTATTGGAGTTATTTTCAAAGTTGTTCAATGAGGGAAAAAACGTGCTTTAGCAATTTCATTGTATTTTTTTACAAAAAATATCTCACCGAGGGAGTGATGTGCCCAAAACCTGTGCTTCACGGGACCATGGAGCCCTGTGTAGGCCTATAGTGGAGGAGCAAGATGCGAGGAAACGAGGAGTGATCGAGAGGCCACAGGCGCCTAATTACCGATAGCAACTCCCGACTGTGATCTCCAGGCACCGACGCGGTTGCGCGATTCGAATGCCCGCGCCGTTTTTACGTGACATGTTTTCGTTTCAGGGAGCTGCTCGTTGACGGATGACACGGAGAGACGAGAATTTCTGGTAGAGCTGACGCCATCGTCGGAGGGACCACATTCGGAGGTGCGTAAGCATGCGCGGGGGAGCACTGAAAAAGTGGGGGCTAAAGCCCCCTCAGCCCCCCCTGTGGTACACCGCCTACTAGACCATGTGCGGCGTAGCAGTGAAAAAAGTGGGGGACTATAGCCCCCGCAGCCCCCTATCCGGGTGCGCCGCTCATGGTAAGACGAGTATGGCCGCGGTCGGCGATGTGGGGGACACGGGACTTTCGTGTAGCGAGAGGTTCGAGAAATATTTCCACATGAAGCGCCACGAAAGGTGCCATAATAGTAACGTTGATTTACAGCTTTGAAAACTGGTTTGAAACTTAAGGAAAAATGGCTTGACATTAACAAAAATTGAAAATGTTTACGAACAAGCAATAGATGATGAACAGTTCGACTTTGTTTCACTGAGTGGCAGGGAACCACTTTGAATAATGGAATTTCGTCATTCTCATTAAGACACTTACAAGTTAACTGCATTTCAGCTTAGCCACATATAAAAAATCCACGTGCCGAGGCTTCCATTTTTGCAATATGCAAGGCCGCATGTGATGCGACTTGCGGTGAGATGCAACGCATGCGATAATACCGCAACGATGATGGCGCCGGAGCAAGAGTCGAGACAGATTTTTAATATGTCGAATAACAGAACTGGGGAAATGGATCCCTAGAGTTCCACTGTCGATCTGAGCCAAACCGAAATTATATTTTTCAATTCCTAAGAGACTAACCCTTGAGTTTGTGGTTTGGTCATACATTGTCAGAACCGGTTAGAATTTGTGTGCTTATTCCCACTTGACTAAATCGCACGCTTGCCAGCACAATTGTAACGGGGAAGTCAATCTAAACCGGTAAATGTTTCTGTGAGCCAATGACGTGGAGCCGAGGCTTGTGCTAATGTGAATCTTGTGAGCATGTATTTCACCTACATACCAAATGGATGGACGGTTTTAGTGTTAACAAGACAGACTACTTGAATTTAGAAAAATCGCATCCCAATCATCTAAGGGCTGTTCCAGCAAAATCTGTGTGGGAGGGGGGGAAGGCACTTTTATTTCGTACCCACCGCCCATATTTTTCATTTATTTCTCCAACCCATGACCCATAATTTTTTAATTATTTTTAATAGGTTAAAATATAAAATCCAACACTTGCAAACAAATTGCCTCCAGGAGGACCTGTTAAGAGCTTAGATGATTGACAGACAAGAACTAGTTGTCTTGTCCAATATTGTCAAAAACTAAAGTAGCCTGTGAGCAATACTTTTGGCAGCCACCAGGTGTCTCTGTTCACCATGTGTCTATAATTTCAATGAACATTTTTTCATTTATAAGGATCTATGAACTGTCTCCACGAACTCTTTTATACTTCTATGTCAAGTGAATATTGGAACTTGTTTATTTTGTTTATCTTACTCCTCATACTTTTTATTTAAAAATCATCAATTTTCTTATATGTGTTAACACCAGTTTAGTGTTGCATAACTTTTCAATTCAATAGGACTGCAGACAAACAGTTGGCTCAAATCAAGTTGCCCATGACTTGATTAATGGCTTAGTGAACATATATGATATTGCACTCTGTTCACTGGCAATATGGGCTTTTTTGTATTGGGATAAGTTAGGATATATGTATTTTTTTTGAGTTTTGAGGGCTGAAGTAACCAACCTGTCAACATTAACAGCTCAAAAAATACCACCCATTTTTAATGCATCACTTCTAACAGGAACGACCACCTATAATTTGTTTTTTTTCTGAAGACAACCACCCATGAATTTTTATTTCTACTGCCGTCCCCCCTCCCACACGGGTTTTACTGGAACAGCCCTAAGGCATTACTTTTTTGTCATTTGTTTCAGTTTGAAACTTACGATTTTTACTTGCCCTACCAGGGGGAGGTCGTTTTAGCATATTCTCATTGGTTATTTCACCCTGGTGCACAGAGGTTATAGTCAGAGACAAAAAGGTTATCAACACCTGTTTGATGGTAGTCAGTGAATTACTATATTGCCAGCCAATGACATTCAGATATCACTGACCCTAAAATTCTCCTTTGTTGCTCTAATGGGGAGACTTTTAAGTAACAACATGGCGACTAACCACATCCTAGATCCTACTAACTCTTGCTCAAAACCCATCACAGTAAATGGGCTTTTCCAGAGGTCAAAATGTTCCCCTAAAACACCTGCTACAAAGAAGCACCTCCTGGTACAGCCAGGTGCCATTGAGTCACCAGTCCCATGTGATCAGCCTCCATTGCTTTCTAGAAGTCTCCCATTTATAACTGAGTAATGACAGTAGCTTGAAAAAAAAGTGAAGTTTTTATATTTTTATTTGGGGACAATAGGTGAACAAATGAATAGCGACAATTTTAGATTCTTGATGGGTACAGCATCTGAAAATAAAACAAACATTGGTTATTCTTCAATCATAAATTAGATGAAATCTGACAAACACTATAACAAGCATGAGAAATAGTTTTAATGTTCATGGAATTTACAGACGAAAAATAAACGCAGTCAAAATTATATTGGAAAGAGCGACCAGCAAGACACTAAGTAGTTTCACGAAGTTGTAAATCGTTAATTTCATACTAAACATTATATTCAAACCAAATGGTTTCTACAGCAACCAGAAAAAGTTCATTTTTGCTACCGTAAAACCACAGCTTTACAATGCAGACTGTTCTATTTCTAAATGCTTCCAGAAAATGCATTGCTTTGCTTATAAGGCCAATTGACAGAAAACACATTAGGTGAATGACAGGACATGTATCAGAATTTGTCCTCATTCAGATCATTTTAAATTTTAGATGGTATAACTAAATGCAGCAAAGAGCAGAACCTACGACAATCTTTGTTTTTTCTGGGAATTGTAACATCTTCTTAATAACGTATGATATGCATTAATTTGGCATTTCAGAAACATTGTTTTTTAACTTATTTACGAACCCAAACAAGAGCAACACAACAACTGAAAAGGGCCCCAAGACAACACAGCAATAAGTATGCTTCAAGGCAAGTTTACAAGTATCAATAACGGTTAGTTGCCAGGTTACACAGAATATGTTGAACAGGTCTGAAAATTTAGCAAGTAACATTTCCACTTTTCAACCACCATAAATGAGTAACATGGCAAGTAATTTTTTATGGCAGTCTACAAGTTCTGAACATGAAAGGTTCAATTGAATGAAGTAGACATTTAATTGGGAGGGGATGATTTGCAGTTAGTGTACGAAAGGGAAACCTTTTGATGGGGGTGTCCAAGGCTTGCGATGACCAATGACAAAAAAAGAGAAAAAAATTTCCAGGTGATGCATCATTCCACAAATAAACAGGCTTGTGTAATTGAAGTATTGTGCTGTAAAATTTAATTGAAATTAACGTTGTTGTATGAATAAAGTCAAAATAATGATTAAGAGACGAAAAAAGCAAACGGGAAATCAAATGAGGAAATGGAAAAAATAAGAGGAAATCCTCTTAAAAGAGGAAAATTACCAAGCCCTGGGTGTTGGTACACCCTGAACTGAAGCAGAAATCCCCCAAGCAACTACCCAACTTACAATTCTTATCCTTCTCCCGATGGCCTTTGCGGGAAGATTTTTCCTGAACTTGGCGCGTACTGCCCCACTGTTACCGTGTGGTCGCGTCACCTTGCCCCAAATGACGCGGATGTGGTTTGGCTTGTCATGACCAGGTGTTTTGGCGAGGCTTTAAACAGAGAAAAGTATTCTTTAAGGACACGTGTCTGGAGCTATTTGAACACCTAACTATTAAAAGATGGGTGACGTGAGAAGTCTATGTTCAGACACTAGAACATTAACCTGTGTGAATGTGAACAGAGAAAGCATGGCAGAGGAGGATCTGAAACTTAACATTCGTGATAAGAAATTTCTTTTGGTCCAATCCACAGAGGAGCAACACTTGTGCAACACAAATGGAATTTGTACACGAGCCCTAAAGTTTGACTTTTAAAAATAAAGATCTAGTCACGAAGAGTGAACTAACAAAATACAACATGAACAAAAAACTTGACGCATACCAGCACAGCCAAGACGCGAACGCACAACTTCAATACTTTGAAAATGTGTTTTCAAATTAAAGCAATCTGAACACAAAAGCCAATGTTGCATAAGTAAGGGTTTACTGAAGTCATTAAGTCAACGTGGTGGCAATACTGGCATAAAATACTCTTACTGCTTTCAACAATGCAAAATTCAATCCCACCTATCCAGTCAAGACCCATCTATGCAGTGTTCTCCACATTATAAATTCCAAACTCGACGCACATGTTGAATATCAATTATTGACATTGTTTTGGGTCTACCCATAAGCATGATCATGCTGGAGGTGTTTATATATGGTTTAAAACTGCACACTGCACTGGTGTGACCTACTTCTTAGACACTTCAAAGTTTAGCTTTCCTAC
>NMRA01000665.1:6303-18302 GCA_002633005.1 Phoronis australis
GGATATGAACGAGACCTCTGAAGAAACATGATAACTATGCTTGTTGCAGGGGGGATCCAGGACTTTGAGTTAGGGGGAGGGGGGCAAGGCAGAGTATTAGCCAGGATTTTGCCCGTCAGACATTCGCGCTGCTGACGTTGTGGACCTTTTGGTAACAAAAATGAAAGCGGACTAAAAAAAAAACAAAAAAAAACGGGGACACCACTGTGAATTGCGCGTTCGAGCTTGTTCAGTAGACTTTTGTCTCATTTTCTCGGACTTTTTGATTCTCAGAAACGGATCTTTTTGCCCACTTCGCCAAATCGCCAAATGGAGGGGGGGGGCTTGTTCGACAGTGACCTCTGACATGGAAAGTTCAAAAGGCAGGTCAATGTCGACTCGACGTCGTTAGCCGGTTCGGTCACCAAACTTTCGTAAAATACTTTAAAGTAATACAATTATAGCAGTGTAAATAACGCTCAACATACAATCAGTTCTCAATCGTAACATCTTTAACAGGACTGTTGATTATATGACAGTTCTGTCTCAGTATTCATTTGCTAAATATTTTATCTTCTGCAAATCAGGCGCCGATTCCTCGGTAACTACAATATCAAATATTGTAGTTATTTTAGTATTTTCAGGAGATGTTACAAATTCAATGCAATTACCCTTGTTTTCATCTTTGTTATCTCTTTTCAAGTAATAATACGTCACATTTAAAGCTGTTTCTTTTACTAGAGAAAACTTGCAGCCTAACGCTCAAGTACATACATATAGGATGTGATCCGCCACGTGAACAGTCTGAGTGAAGAATTTAAAAAATGTGCGAAAAAATGAAAGAAACTTAGGAATTCGAAGTTCGATCTCGGTGGATACGCGGAATAATGTCGAGTGGGATATTACTTCATGTACGCCACTCTCGGTACGTTTTGTGTATTTAATTTCCCACGCGACAAAGCACTATTTTCCCGCTAGACTAAAAAGCAAAAACGGGACGTTTCATGGGTTTTTGCGGCACCTTCAATTTTCCATTCAACTCTAAAATAACAACTACAAAAACGCTGTTGGGATTTTTTGGGTGTTCCATCTCCTGTTCGACAAAAAAACGCTGTCGGTACGTCATTGTGTGTTGCAGTGAAAATTCGTCCTTACGTTTTGGCCTAGACCCAGATGTCCCGCTTTTTACCCTGTAGTCCCGCATTTCAATCCAGTTGTTCCGTTTTTTCGTTCTTGAATGTTGACCGTGACAACTATGCAGCAGATGTTCAAAATAACACAGTCTCTTCTTATGAATATCCCTATTTTCCAGAGTCCACTTTCTTTTGTCACAATCGTAAAAACGTGATCAATGCCTCTTGTCTACGGTATCATATACTACACATATCAGGATCACTAACTTTCACTTCCTGAAGAAAAGAGTTTATTTCTAAACTTTTATAGAAAGTCCTACACTGCAACCAGTTTGATGAGCTATCCATAGTATATTTTAAAACTATGTGAGAGAAGTGTGCCCATTTTTTATCTACCAGAAAATTTTTATTTGCAAATTTCGGAAAAATACTTGAAGTAGCTTATCGCATTTTTCGTAAATATCACTGCATTCTGAATTTTTACTGAATAATTGTATCAAACGGCACCAAAGGTCCAATTAATTATAATGTATAAAGATCAATAATTTTGGATGAATGCCTAACTAAATTATCCACAGCAAAAGCGAGGGATCCATATTTTAAAACCGTTGTCTTTCTAGCGTAGAAATCTTTTCAGTCAATAAAATTATTTTCCTAATGGATCAACTAGTCGTTTATATAACCTCTCTGGTTCATTTTCTTTTTTATGTAACTATTGCACGCTGTTAGTTTTCTCATTTTGGTATCACATTTGGTTTTTAGAATTAAAAAATATTTTTAAGCTAGTCAGGTATACGAAACAATTCTCACGCATGCGCAGCGCAACCTCAGAAGCCGCGAGATCGGAGTTGGCATTCCAGGACTGAGTTCTATGACTCAAACACAGAATATTAATATATTAAACTAAACGTGTTTTTGTATGGGTGAGTGTTATTAGCCGAGGTTGCTGTGCCTAGTTAATGTTTTCACGAGACCAAAGATCTCTGCACAATGCTGCACAGAGGCGCGTTCCGTAACAGAGCTAATTGTTGTGAGTTTAGTGAGACCACGCGAGATCACCAGAAATGCACCTGAACGTTCACTCGCCAAATGGCCACCTGAAATTAATCGGCGAGGTTGGAGTTTTGAGGTATAGAAGAAAACATAAGTTAGCGGCACTATTACACTCTTCTAGCTCTCCCACAGTGCTGCGAACAGTGCTAGTAGAGAGAGAATAATCACTTTTTCCATTCAAGCCGCCGAGATTTTTCGCCTACGTTATGGAACGTGTTTCTGTTTTCAACCCAGCATCCAATATCACCATGCACATGGTCGCTTCATTAAAAGCTCTGTTTGAGAGGAACTACACTCTTTATCCTTGAAATTTATTTGCTGAAATCTGTACGCAATGTTTGTCTTTACAGTGTTGGCTGTGTTGAATTGAAAAACGGGATACTCTTCCGTGGCAGATGTTATACTGTGCTAAAGAGTGTTAAAGGCTTTTATATGGAAGGTAACGAAATGAAGGACGAAAACGTGGATCACTTAGTTTGCGACTGTATACCAGTTTAAGAAGAATAAGACTGCAGAGCATTGACGCTAATAGATAAGATGCAACAATGACAAAGAACTTGACCTCCTTCAACACGTAGCTCCAGAACAACTGCTGATACTGTTGAAGCTATAATGTTGCCAATAATCACTATGTAATCAATGAAACCATCGGAATAAAGTCATTATATGAAAACATAAGTGACCGAGACATTGATTAATTTATAACTGAATGGTGCACACTATTGCACTTAACATATTGTTTCTCTTATCAACGATTTTGGTTTCTTACCCTGTCCGTCACTTTAGTTTTAAATAGGCATAGAACGTGAAAAACAGACTAACATGCATTATTCAATGTGGTTCTCGGCCACTGAAACAGAAGCCAAATTGTTCACCAGGTATATTTTCGGTTTGTTCAGAAAGATTTTGAATTTCTGTTCATGTTAAAACCTTTTTCATTATTTTCAACTTTGAAAAAAACCATCTGCCAACTGCTGGTCACTTCGTGGACAATTCTCCCACACAGCAAAGCACGTCTCCTTATTTGGCATGGTAAGACATAAACAAGGAACATTTCCCTAATATGGAAAATGTGACCTTTGGCCTTTGATGTGAACAAAATAATGGTGACAGCAAACAGTTCGACTTCTTTGAGTGGATGCTCGCATATATATTATTAGAGGTGGGGAATTTAAAAATTGCATTGGGATGAAAGAGCTTATATTTCGTCTGTGTTTCGAACGTAATGGATCTGACGATTTTTCCCGAATAAATTCTCGGAATTTCTAGAAAAATTACAGTGTAATATTCAAAGTGAACAACTCTTACGTTAGACACTGACCACCGTCCTTCTGGCCCCGACAGTAGGACGGTGAAGCTCCTATAGGCGCTTCATACGCCGGAAGCTTTTCGGCGAATTATGCCTTGCACTTACTAAAACATCAAAGTCACATTGTTATAAATACTTCTGCTCACAAAGGAACACCTTAGGAGGCCGTCCTTGTATGCAATTCCTTCCAAATCGAACAAATACTCCAGTTATCAAACTTTTTCTTTGAGCAGTTCCTCGTTCAGTTCCCAAAATCGGCAACTCACCATTTTTAACACTGCGCGCCAGGTGGCATGACGTCATATCCCCTGGCGCACGCAATGTTAAAAATGGTGAGTTACCGATTTTGAAAACTGCTCGAAGAAAAAAATTTAATAACGGGAGTATTTGTTCGAGTTGGAAGGAATTAAATACATCGACGGCCTTCTAAGGTGTCTCTCTATGCGCAAAAGATATTTATAACAACGTAGTATTGATGTTTTAGTCAGGTTCCTAGGTGCGAGGCAATTCGCCGAAAATCTTCCGGAATATGAAGCACCTATAAGAGCTTCACTGTCTCTTCTGCGGAGCCACATTAGTATAGACAGTGCGGTCACTGTCCACTCTTACGTTAGCACCCCGAAGAAGAAGATTCTTCAAGATCTGTTTAAAAGTTTCCATGCCTCTTTTTTAAAATACCAACTGTTTATTTGGCGTACGATTCGTAGACGCGAAAACCTCGCTAAACGCAAGAGTTTGCGATATATTGTCACTGATGTACTACAAGTGAAGGAAGCGATCACACCAGCGTCCTTCGTTAGATTCTTGCGTATGCTGAGTTCAATTCTTGTCTCACCTCTCTCCTTGCACTGATTGGAAATGATCTCTGGTTTTGGGGGAAGAGCTGACACGTCACTTCACAGCCTCCTTTGCCCCACCCCCCCAGGCTTCCGACATCCAGTATCAGCCATGGCCAGTGCAATTCGTGGTTACTGCTTGGAGCCATGATCGGTGCACGCGGCACAAAATCCGCTCGATCAAGCCACCTTGTTTAACCTGGTGACGGACCAGTAACGAATCGCTGTTTTTTCATCAGCCCAGAAATAATTCTATTTGGAGAAGTGCAAGAATTACACACTAAGTCATGACGCCGATCCATTGAGATTGCTCCAGTAAAGGGTGGTTATCAGGTCACCGGCAACACTAGCCAGGCTTTGGCGAACCGATGAAAGATTGCCGGATCATTGTGCTACTTGGCGATGAGGGATAGAACTCTCGATCAGCTGGATCGACCAAGTATTGCTCGATACTGTGACCAAGGCGTAAGGGAAAACTTAAAGTGGATCTTGCACTCTAATTCCTTATCTGTGATTGCTTGGTCAAATTAATTAGAAACGAAGCACATAGCTGAATGTGAATATGAAGTAGGTTCAACTTTTTTTGCCAGATGTTTTTAAGAACAAGTTTCGCGTCGAAATGATATCCGCCGTAAATCACATAACTGTGTGTAATAAGTATCGTGGCGTTGTGTTGGGGAATAACACTGCATGGTGCGGGCTATGTCAGCCCCAAGGTACGTCATTAGTGCAAAGGTCACCTATTTGTAGAATTTTTTGCTTTCACATTACAAGTTGTCAACGAAAACCACTGCCCTTTGTTTAGCGCAGATGATGTTCATGCGTAGTACATTAGCATAGTCAGAAACATCCAAATACATCTTTAATACCGATTGTACAACGATTGGTGTTAAATCAAAACACGGGTTCAGATCTTTAAAACAATAAGAATTCTCGAAATGATTTTTTTTAGATAAGTCGCAATCACGATTAGCATTATTAACGCCAGTATGACTAACAGCTAACCGTCACCAGAGCAGAGATAACGTCGCCGTCTTCGAATTAGCTATCGCTGGCCAAATGATTGAACGTTGCGCACGTAAATTACGAGCGTAAATTAATTATTGTTTATAGCTTAAAATAATTTTTAAATTAGAATTTAACGGTGAAAATTTATCGATGGCCAAAGGGAAGAATGTTACGCATGTAAGTTACATGCGTAAATTAATTCTTAATGGCGTTTATAATAAATATAAGCCTTTAAAGTGCTTAAAGTCACCCATTTAATGTCAAAAACACCCTAGCGCTGTGGTTGTATGGCGTAGAGGCGCGTCCCCTGGGTGATGGATTGGGGAAGCCTTTCTAGAGGGGTTGTACCGAATATTACGGAATAAGGTGCTGTGAACCAACTCAACCTAGGAGAATGGAAAACTCTGATTCCAAACCCGGGTAGATGGAGCTCGTTAGCCTTTGAAGGTAGTTTGTCTAGAAAAATCTGATTCCAAACACGCGTAGACATAACTCGTTAGCTTTGACAGGCAGTTTGTCTATGAAAAGGAAAACTCTGATTTAAAACCAGGGACAGAGGATGCTCCTAAGTAACGGGCAGCAAGTTCCCTACGAGAGGGAAACTCGGATAAAAAACCAACGGATACACTGGGCCCCTGTGACGCGTAACGGCAGTGCAACGCACATACGTCGTCATGGTGGTCAATATAATTTGACCATTTGGCGAACGAGAAAAAGAAGGAGATATCAAAAAAACAAAAAAAACTTCAGCAGTCGATCAGCTGTGAAGTTAGAACAACTGCAAACACTATCTGGCGAAATATTAATCAGCTGATCTCAAATTACCAGCATTTATACTGGTCGAAACATACTATGTAAAATCGGGACAACCAATCACAGCACTAGTCATTCTCCATTTTCTCACATGACATGGAATGTGTTACGACACGACTGGTTGATAACACCGAGTACGTATTTTTTATATTACATGGGCAAATCACAAAGTAGTGCAAAGTAGAAATCCATACGCCTTACATTTTGTCGTCTGCAAAACACTAAAACAACCAAACGCGCGCCAACCAAACGATGCCGGAATTCCGAGGTGACAAGGTCATCATTGACAAATCCGTTGTCGTACTATACGTACTCTCAGTCGAAAAGACATGCAAATAACTTCTTAAACGGACCCATCTTCGGTGGCGAATTCTATATCCACTTTCATTCAAACGGAGACGAGCCCTCAACTCAAGAAACGCGGCAGGCTGTCTAGCTGTGCTGACTCAAGGTCATTCATTGCTCAAGCGCGGGATGCCCTGCTGACAGTTATTTTCAAATATTTTTTAAGTTTTAATGTTAAAACTTCAAAGACTATTTATTACATTCTAACTTGAATATTTACTACGAAAGCTGAATGCAATTTACAATTGTTAAGCTTGAAATAAACCTATTGACAAAAAAATAACTGAATTGCGTGCGTGTTTTTGCAAAAGTTGCGTTTTGTGGTCGAATGGTTTAGACACGTAGTTTTTCAGCATGTGAGAAAGCAAATCCTACACTCGTCTCGGCAAGCCTCGGGATTTTTACGAAATTTCCGAGAGGTTTTGCCCATGTCATAAACCTGAGACTCGTGTAGGATTCTCTATAATATTTAGTGTGAAAAGTCGTCAAATATTGCTGCTCGTTTTCCCGTGCTTACACTCATGTCCGTGGAGCTGAGAAACTTTCAAATGAAATCACTTTTCATGCATTTTATGGTTGTTAGGATATTGAATTCACAATTGTAATAAACAGTCCTTTAAAAGAAGATTTATGTGATGCGGAATATGTAGACACTTGTCAAAACAAGGTAAATTGCGGTTTTAAGCACTTTAAATAATCAAAGAAATATATGTACGCCCCAAACAATCAATTTACACCGTTAAGAACTACTTTACGCCGTTAATGATTAATTTAATTTACGCCGTGAATAATTAATCAAACGTCAATTTGCAGTTTAAAAGTTACTTTGCGCCGTTAACAATAATTAATTTACTCTCGTAATTAACGTGCGTAACGTTCACCCATTTCGCCATCGATACATATAGGCCGCATAACCGTTTTATATTAATGGTCCAATAACGCATGATCCTGCTGCAGCTTGGGCGGTAGAAAAACGTCAACGGTCCTTTACCGTTCAGACGGCACAGTCTTGAGCAAACCGCGTTTCCTTGCTCTCAAAAAACACCGACGAATACGTTCACATTTTTGGAGAAAAGTAGATCTAAACCCAATAAAAACTTTGGTCAATGGAGATAGACTTCTCTTATCAATATTGTCAATGGTGCACAGCCTCACACACTTTATACGAGCAACTAACCTGTTGGAAAAGATTTCCAATGTTAGGTGCCACAGTTCCGAAGGTTCGGTACTCTGAAGGTCCATTACTCCGAAAATTTGCCACCTTCGAAAGTTCACTGCTTCGAATGTCCACAATTCCAAAACCAGAACTGGGACAGTAATTTTCTTCTTAAATATAAGCATAGCCCCAGGAGTCGCTTAGCATTGTATTCAGGTTCTAATTCACACCCTTGTACATATGCACTAGTAAGACCTAGATCAGATGAGTAGGAGACATCTTTGTGCAATGCTCGATTGGCATCCAATGAAGCAAGGATTCGAACCCAGCCTCCCGTTCAGTAACGCTAGGACCTCGCTAAAAAGCAATACTTCGCGAGATTACGTGAGATATTGCCGTGTATTTTAAATGAGAACACGTGACTTTGACTAGGTTTTAGCTAGGTCCTAGCGTAGGTCCTAGCGTCTACTGAACGCACGCCAGGTCTCCCAAACAAGAGTCCCGACCTCAAACTACTGAGCTCAGTACCCAGCTCATTACTCTCATTGTCATGACAAACGTGAATAAATTATTGTATTTGTTTCAATTCAGTAACCATTTAAAGGCTGTGCAAAAGTTGACTAGTTCTAATACATTGATTTCGTTGTTTACAAATGAGCTCGGTTCCAGTCACTGCCGAATGTCATTCTTGATTGTAACTAACGACTCATTCTCAAGCACAGACAACATGTGAGGCGCGGGTAAGGGCTGCGGCGACCAACGGTTTTCAGTTTAAGAAGACTGAATGGGGTTCACTGACTTCGTGAAGACTATCAGGGACAGGGTAGCCTGCTAACTACATTTAATTTCGACCCGCTGCGCGCGTGGTTCCGGTAGGTGAGGCTCAGGCGCAGCCCTAAACTTTTCAGTCGCGCTGTGAAATGATACGACCATGACATGGATTTGATTAATGTATCGTGGTTGATAATTCATTAATATTTCGACTCCATATTTTTTGTAATGCAATAACTTTCTCAAATTCCGAGTTTATAAGACATGCGGGCAATTTAGCAGGTGCATGAAATCCAAACAATTATATGTCAGTACATGGGCGTTGGTTGTTTTCGCTATAGGTACCAGAGGCGGATCTAGGATACCGTAAGGGGTGGCCCAACATGTTGACTCGGGTAATTGGGTAAAGTGCGTCTGCATGGGCAAGGCCGGCCTGAAAGTTGCTTGGCCGGTAATGTGGACCGTCTGCACGAAAAATCAATCGGACTAAAAAAACGGGGCCACGGTTCCGCCGCGGTCTGACTTCGAGCCCCCCCCTTCATCCGCCACCGGTTCTACAGTTACTGAACACAATCTTTCCTCACCCTTCTCGTTTTTCTGTTTCATTTTGGTTGCGGCAGCCAAAGGGGGGTGGGCACCTGCCCCCCTAAATCCGCTTATGGGTACACCGTTCAGTGTATTTATCATTCATTTTTGCATGTAAAAGTGCAAAAATTTCACGAGTTGAAAAAGTTAGATCTTTTCGTAGTAGTAAACATTAGAAGTAGTGAACCTTCGCATTGGCGAATCAAATGGTGAGTAGTAGGCTGTTCCCACTTTCAACGACGTACATGTAAGCAACTTTATATAACTAGATAAAAAAATTCGTCAAATTTTTCTTCGAGAGCTAATTATTTCTGTCCGAGTAGGTGTAATCACTCATTTAAGGTAGGTGGATACACAAAAAAAATTAATTTTGACTGTTTTTTACATTTTCATATCATCCTAATCTTTAATTCNAGTTATATCTTTCGATTGACAGAGCTCAATTTGTGATCTAAGCAGGTGAAAGTAAAGGAAATAGTGACTTTAATATGAGGAGGGCTCAAATTTCTGGCGATGTGGAACTTTTGCTGACAAAAAAGCGGCAGGGCCAAAAAACGGGGTACCACCTTCAAAACTGTGACCTGTGCGGCTGCGCCTTTTTAGTGGACTTTTGTCTCGTTTTTCTAGAACTTTTTGTTTCTCTGACGGAGGCGGACATTTTTGCCTAATTCGCCGGGGGGGGAGCTCATTCGAGCCCACCGAGTCCCCAATGGGTGTGCGCATGATAAACCCGCCTTTTAGATATACTGACTACCGAAAAAGTGTTCTCAGTGGAAAGTTGTGTCTATGAGTGGGTAGTTTCAAAAACTAAACCGCATAGGGGGCTACGCGGAAGGTAGATACATATACATATACAGCCTCCCCGTTCAGTAACGCTAGGACCTCGCTAAAAAGCAAGACTTCGCGAGATTACGTGAGAAATTGCCGTGTATTTTTAATGAGAACACGTGAATTGACTAGGTTTTAGCTAGGTCCCAGCGTAGGTCCTAGCGTCAACTGAACACACGCCAGGTCGTGAACAGAGGTTTGTCTTAGGGGTTGCAGTCCCTCAATTATCGCCAGGAATTTTGAGTGACGGCTTAACTGACCAATCAGAATTTTTGCATTTTTGACACACCTTAGTTTTCAAGCCGCCATTTTACCCGACAAACAGCATGTTGTCGGGTAAAGCTTATTGTTTGTTTGTCGACTTTTCGCGTTCTTGTCTAGTGCAAGTCTGTCAACTTTCAACGTCATTTCTTTCGATTTGGTAAAATTCCTACTGCTAGATTTTCTCGCAGGTATTAAACTCTACCTTGATCGCTGTTTGGCATGATAGTGAAATTCCAGGCGCGGCTATTTCGAAAATCTGATTCAACTATTCACGTATTTGTCGTAATTGCGATATTTCTATTTTTCAATACCGTATTTATAGATTTCGTTGATATTACAAAATCACTTGTTCGTATCATCGTCAGGATTCAATAATTAACCGCATTTCATGGATTCATTAATTGCATTTGCTTACATTCTTTGTATTATTTGGATTCATTAATCCATCGTATTATGATTGAATCGTAGTATAGTTTCAGCAATTCGTAAAGAATTTGTGACATTATATAGATCACTGGTTTATTAAATATGTCCCTTTTCACGTGTCCAATAAGACGTTGCATTAAACGGATTCACGCTTTCTTCGCAGGCAGTCACTAATTCTTTGCATTGCACACATTCATCAATTGGTTTGTTAGTTCTTCTCAGGTTATCCATTTTATAGCATTTTAAGGATTTGCAAATTTGTTGCATTTTACAAGCTCAGTCACTCGTCCCATTTTATGGATTCCCATTGCCTTTTTTAGACCATAGTATGCACTTTTTGGATAAGTTCTTTGAATTTATTTCAAGTCCACTCAAGATTCCAAGTTCACATACATGCACAACACCGCCACCTTGATTAATATCCCTTACCGCCTACACCAGTACGATTATTTAAAAAACATTTTGCTGAAGTTTGTAGTTATAGGCTATACTTGTAAGTACTTAAGCTTTACTTTTTAGTAAATATGTCGGCGCAGTCGCGGGCATGTTTCCTTTATTCAGTCAGGTACATGTACATCTATGTGGTGGCATACACAGTATATGAAGCGCCAAAGAGAGTTCAACCGCCAGTACCTTTCTGCCTTGCGTACGCATAGTTTTCCTTGATGAACGCGTAGTTTTGCTTATTCAACGCGTACTTTTAACCAGCTCATATCGTCCCGCCTAACACGCTCGTGCTCTCAAATCTCAAAATGGCGAAAGGCTGATGGGTGAAAGACAACGTTTGAAGAATGTTGCAGATTCGTATCATGTGCCCACGAAAGTAAACTTGTCTTTGATGGGACATACTAGAATAACTAATTCAGCGCGTTGGGGACTAAGCAAAACTACGCGTTGATCAAGCAAAAGTGCGTGTTGAATAAGAGCACAACGATGATCGTTCGAGAACTAACACTACGAGTTAAATAAGCAAATCTAACCGTTGCTTAAGCAAAATTGTGTGTCGATAATGAGAAGAAAAACGACTAAAAGTAAGCGTTGACTAAGCAAATCTACGAATTGATTTATCAAAACTACATACTTGTTAAGCACGAGCAGAAATCTATTAGTTTACGAACCCTTTGGGCCACTTCCTAATTCCGCCTCTGTATTCTTAAAATAATAGAGAAAAAATTTACGATTTATAAAGCATTATTAATGTAGATGAATATGTCATGAAATCCGTGACATTCATGATACATATATAATTCTTAGCACGTTAGTTTGATAGTGTTATTACTTATTGATATTATTTCATTGCTAGCCAATTGTTTGTGTTTATAGAAACTTGTTTTGGCTGTTAGCTGAGTCAGCGACCAACCCATCCGGTGCATCCACATATGTTTTGATGATCTCTGTAGTAAACAAGATTGCGTAATGGTCATTCACAGAAACATTGCCTAAAGACAGCTGACCATTACCATATATGGCAAACACAACAGAGTAGTTCAGTT
>NMRA01000665.1:18526-33745 GCA_002633005.1 Phoronis australis
CACAAACCCAGACAATGTCCAGCCTACTTCGACACGTGTGAGTCATGTGGATTCAAGGGGCACTGGGCAGCTTGCTGTAGAAAAAAACGCAAAGCACAACAACAACAACAACAGCAGCAACAGCGACGTCATTCTTCCCGAGGACGACGCAGCAAATCGAGAACTCGGTCTGATCAGAACCACGACTCGTACCGGCAGAAGAAGTCTCACAAAAACATCGATGCTATTGACGACACTGACGACGAGACTTACCAAAAGCATTTCTATTCAGTCACTGTGAGCACTAAATGCCTAGACAGTATGACACGAGATGAAGCATACACCACCCTTAACATCAAACCACCCAATATGAACTCCTCAATCAGCCACACACTGAAATTGAAGATAGATTCTGGTGCATCAGGCAACACATTACCACTTCGTACTTTCAGACAGATGTATG
Organism: Phoronis australis; assembly: GCA_002633005.1. Classification (NCBI taxonomy): domain Eukaryota; kingdom Metazoa; phylum Phoronida; family Phoronidae; genus Phoronis; species Phoronis australis. The sequence continues at coordinate 18,969 of NMRA01000665.1, forward strand.
GCCAGTCCCTAGACATGCTCAGATCCTGCATCCTGCGCAACACATAACACTCACCTCACACAGCGGTGACACCATCCCATGTCTTGGCCAGATCATTGCCAGTACCGTGATTCTACATGGGTCCCTGCAACGTTCTATGTTGTGGATGTACCTGGCCCAGCTGTTGTCGGTCTACCTACTTGTGAGAAACTCAGGCTCATCACAATACATGCTGACAGTATGAAGACGACACGCTTTACTACCAAAGAACAGCTGAAAAACGCATACCCTGATCAGTTTGATAAAATTGGTAGCTTTGATGGCAAGGCAAAGCTTCTTCTCAAACCGGATGCGGAACCGTTTATCGACCCCCCACATAATGATCAGCATCCACCTGCGCGATAAACTCAGGCAAGAAATTGAAAACCTAATCCAACAGGGTGTGCTACGCAAGGTGGACGAACACTCCGACTGGTGCTCTAGCCTCGTATACGGCACGAAAAAAGATGGGTCACTTCGTGTCTGCATTGACCCCCAGAAACTTAACAGGAGTCTGAAACGCTGTCCACACAAAACACCAACCCTGGAAGAGCTGAATCCAGAATTTGTTAACGCAAAGTTCTTCAGCAAACTTGACGCCAAGGCCGGATATTGGTCTGTTCACCTCGATGAACAATCTCCACTGCTGACAACCTGCCGTACTCCATTTGGCAGAGTATGTTGGACCAGACTTCCATTTGGCCTCAGCGTATCTCAAGACATATTCCAGGCGAGAATGGACCAAATTCTCTAAGGACTCAGTGGTGTTGTTTACATTGCCGACGATGTGGCAGTATTCGGTAAAGACGAAGAAGATCATGATCGCAACTTACACTGTCTCATGGAACGAGCTGCACAAACTGGTCTCGTTTTAATAGCTCAAAATGCGTAATCAAGCAGCGTAGCATATCCATTTTTGGCAACCTATACACAGACTCTGGGATAAAACCTGACCCCTCTAAAATCCGTGACATTCAGCAGATGCCTATANGTTCGAAACCACTCCACTCAGCTCCACCACGGTTGCAAAGAATGCTGCTAAAGATACAAGGATACAACTTCCAGGTGGTCTACAGACCAGGTAGCCAGATGACTCTAGCCGATACCCAGAGTAGACTACCAAGCCCTGAAAGTGGTGCGACAATCGAGTTAGATGAATGCATTGATGGTGTCAATCTCAACCTCGATCCTCTGATCATTGACATGGCCATCATTAACTTCTCTGACCACAAGAGAGAGAGACTTAGAGTGGAGACCACCCAAGACTCTATGCTGAACCTGATCAAGGAGATTGTCTATCAAGGATGGCCTGAGACCATAAAAGACTTACCTGAGCAGGCACATCCCTACTGGGCTTTCAGGGACGAACTAGCTGTCGAAGCCGGAATCCTGTTCAAGGGACGACAAGTTCTGATACCTGAACAGATGAGAGACGACATCTTACGGCAACTCCACGAAGGGCACCAAGGCGTCGAGAAGACCCGACTGTTAGCCCGAGAAAGTGACTGTAAGCTGGATAAATATAAATGCAGACATTAAGCGACTATGCAAGTCGTGCCCACTTTGCCAGAAGTTCCAAGATGCCAATCCACGACAACCACTCAACCCCTATGATATACCTTCCAGACCATGGCAGTTAATCGCATCTGACCTATTCGAGATTGATGGCAGACAATTCTTGACAGATATTCGAAATACCCTGTAGTTGATGCAATGAAAGCGTCAGTGACCAGTCATGCTATAACCACAAAGATTAGAGACTATTGCTCTCTGTTTGGAAAACCAGACGAAATTATATGACTGACAACGGACCGCAATACACTGGTCCAGCTTTCAAAGCATTTGTCACCTCTTGGGACATCAAGCATGTCACCAGCTCACCTCACTACTCCCGCAGCAATGGCTAATCATCGAACGCCATGTAAGACACATTAAGTCTGTTGTGAAGAAGTGCTTACAACAAAAAGTCTGATATCGCCTTAGCAATGCTTCAGCTCAGAGCCACTCCGATTGACGCAAAACTTCCATCACCAGCAGAATTGCTATTTGGCCGACTAGTAGTCTACCGAGCCACTCTGAACCTGGTGAGGATGCACATCGCAGAAGATTGGATGAACGAGCTACAAACATGAAGGACCATCATGACGAACAATGCTTTAAAAAATCTCTTCCAAGTTTGTTTCGTGGTCAGCATGTTAGAATCCTCAACAAAGGAACCAAGACTTGGCGCCCGAGTACAATCAGGCATCAAGATGAGAATCCAGACAGTTATATCGTCGAAACCCCAAATGGCACTAGGCTTCNGATGAACGAGCTACAAACATGAAGGACCATCATGACAAACAATGCTTTAAACAATCGCTTCCAAGTTTGTTTCGTGGGCAGCATGTTAAAATCCTCGACAAAGAAACCAAGACTTGGCGCCCGGGTACCATCGTACACCAAGACGAGAATCCGGACAGTTATATCGTCGAAACCCCAAATGGCACTAGGCTTCGCCGCAATAGACATCATTTGCGAGACATGATGCCGAAACGTGTTAATTTCAGCGACGACACGCCTACTCACTCAACATCTACTGCCACATCAGAGGACTCTCGCAGTACACCAGCAGTAGCTGAACCAGAGTCCATCCTCAGGAGATCTGAGGGAAAGACTTCAAGACCATCTCGCTACAAGGATTTTGTTTAAATATTAGGACACTAGCTTACTAAGATATCATATGCGTAATCATACTTACTTACTTAGCACCTGCTACAGGATCAAGTTATCACCATTGATCATTACGTTCTAACCGTATTATAACCGCATTTACTAAAGAGGGGGGATGTTGTAGTATCGTATTACTATGTAGCGTAGTCATATATTGCTGTGAATGAAGTAGTTCTCTCGGTACTTAGTTTTCAAATATAAACCTACTGTTCTAAGCCTGGTGTCTTCATTATCGCCTCTAACCGGCCAGATAATACTTCAAAACCCACATATTTGTGACTTGTATATAAATCCGTTCACTTGTCTAATAAAGACAGTCCTCATCTTGCTACTGCCAGTTGCTTTACTAGTGTAATTGAGTGTTCCACACTTAGTTACTGAATACAACCACCTCACTGACGGACCGAGATTGTCCACAACACAACACAACGCTGCTACTAAGTCGAGTTATTCTCCACTATTCTACTACATTGTTTGGTGCCGTGACCTGCACGAAGATGGAACCCCAACTGGCCAAACAGAAGAAAGTTCGCGGTGCGCACAGAGGACTCATGACGAAGCTTATCGATCGTGCCACCCACTTCATGACTGCGACTCCATCGGACCCTGTTCCCGATCTGGAGAAAGTTCTCAACCAGATTCACGCCAAGAGAACTCAGTTAGAAATGCTCGATGCCAGCATTATCACCCTGCTTGATGGCGAGGATTCCATCGAGGACGAAGTCATCAGTACCGATGCGTCCATGTCCACTGTGCTGGAGACCATTTTCGACACGACTAGATTTATTGACCAAGTGAAGACACCCTCACCGACCCCAACCGCCACCCTGTCACCTGCTAGCCACCCGACTCGGACGGTACAACTACCCAAGCTGCAACTGCCTATTTTCTCTGGAGACCCACTCCAGTGGCTGTCGTTTTCTGACTCATTTTGTGCTGCGGTCGACTCCGATTCTGGACTAGAACCAGTCCAAAAGTTACAGTACCTGCGTGCCCACATCGCCGGCGACGCCGCCAATGCCATCGCTGGCCTCCCACTGACGAACGCCAGTTACATAGAAGCCATGGACCTGCTTGCTGACAGGTATGGAAAATCCACTCTATTGGTCAATGCTTATATGAAAGCTCTGTGGGAAATCAAACCCCCACAACCAACTAGTGCCAGCCTACGCCACTTTCGTGACACCCTTGAGACCTACATCCGGGGGCTGAGGACCCTGGGTAAAACAGAAGACTCCTATGGTGACCTCTTGGTGCCCATTATATTTGAGAAAATCCCTGGAGGTGTGAAAACACAGATTTGTAGAGATCATGGTCAAACTACCTGGATGCTGAACGACCTTCTTACGGCACTGTCCCGAGAGATTTCTGCCAGCATGGAAGGGGACTCTTCCATGGCCCTTTCAGGTGACGCACATTACACGTCCACTTCAAGTTTTGCAGTGAGAGACACACTGCGACCAGCGAAACATTTTCCTCAGAAGAAACATGTACACCCACCGACCAGACGACCTTCGCCAAGATGTGCTTTTTGCAAACAGAGTCATGCGTCACACACCTGCAGAATCTTCAGCGACCCTATGAAGCGACTAGAGATTGTCCGCCGAGACCGTTTGTGTTTCAATTGTTTAGGTGCTCACCAGGCCAGGGACTGCCCGTCTATGAACACTTGCCGATCATGCCATCGCAAGCACCACACCACGTTATGTGCCGCCTTTTCGCGAGAAAATTCGAAGCCCGACAACAGATCAGAAGCCAGCCAACCGAAAAACGAAGTCACGTCCACTACCTACCCACCGAGTACTACTCGAGATGCCCAGGTGAACCTGGCACCCACAGCAGGGCCACTTTTGTTGAAGACTGCCGCTGCCACAATTGAGAGAGAGGGGCATTGGACTAAGGTAAATGTTTTATTTGATGAGGGTTCACAACGAACATTTCTAACTGTAAGGGCCGCCCAGCGCCTACATGTTGACACAGACCACGCTCCTAGAGAGACTATCAACCTATCCACTTTCGGAGAGTCTGATGCACAACTCCAGATACTTCCAATGACTACATTCGAGCTGAAAACTCAACATGGTAACGTACAACTGTCTGCTGTCATTGTCCCAACAATTTCTACGCCAGTGAAGAATTACGTGCCAACTACTGTTAACTGCTTTGACTATTTACAATGTTTGCCCATTAACTCCCCTGCTGAATCGATGATTGAAATTGATTTGCTGATTGGTGCCGACCATTACTGGTCAATTGTTGGCGGCACCACAATCAGAGGTTCAGGACCAACGGCCGTCGCTTCCAAACTGGGGTACCTATTGTCAGGTCCCACCCGTCTACAATGCAATGGAACGCCGATCACTCATGCGAACATCACCTGCATGAAAATTCTCCAAGAGGAGCCAGACCCTGCCACCCAATACTGGGACCTTGAAACGATTGGAATCAAAGACCCTACGAGAGAGACGCCCTTTGATTTCAGTAGCTACATGTACCGTAACCATGGTATTACTCACGATCCTGATGGAAAATACACTGCGAAATTACACGGAAAACGCAAAAAATTCTGGCTAAATATTCAGCTTTCTTGCGGCACGGGAGTGTCATGAAATCCGTGACATTCATGATACACATAATATAATTCTTAGCACGTTAGTTTGATAGTGTTATTACTTATTGATATTATTTCATTGCTAGCCAATTGTTTGTGTTTATAGAAACTTGTTTTGGCTGTTAGCTGAGTCAGCGACCAACCCATCCGGTGCATCCACACATGTTTTGATGATCTCTGTAGTAAACAAGATTGCGTAATGGTCATTCACAGAAACATTGCCTAAAGACAGCTGACCATTACCATATATGGCAAACACAACAGAGTAGTTCAGTTGATTGTTGTGGAAGTTTTTAGAGTTGCTTCCTGTTATTTTCCTGTAGAATATTGAATCATAAAGTTTGGTGCATGCAACCCACATATTTGTGACTTGTATATAAATCCGTTCACTTGTCTAATAAAGACAGTCCTCATCTTAAATTGCTACTGCCAGTTGCTTTACTAGTGTAATTGAGTGTTCCACACTTAGTTACTGAATACAACCATCTCACTGACGGACCGAGACTGTCCACAACACAACACAACGCTGCTACTAAGTCGAGTTATTCTCCACTATTCTACTACAGAATATTAGGTATTCTGGAAAAACTGGCTAAAATCCATTTTCTAGACCCCCCCAAGTTAAAATGACATCATGGTTGAGAAAATCATTTCCTGAAATAAGCCCGGGCCCAGCGCGGAATTCAATAAAGTTCGGCCGTTGTGCTGTTGTTCTTTTATTGCCAATTCTCGCCGTTGTTGGCTGTACATCAATGCCGGAGACTTAACCAGTCGAGAAACGTTTAAACTACTCTGCCATCAATGCTTACGTAATTTCTGGTTATTGTGGCACATTTTCTTACTCTGATATATGCATCTTAAATATTTTACTTACTTTTTTGTAAAAACGATATAAGAAATACCCACGAGGCGCTTACCTAAATTACAAACTTCAAAAAACATAGAATTAGCGGTGATGAACTTTCAGGCCTTTGAAATAATCAGTAAGCTTGATTTGCCCTACTACGTACGTGAAATATGGAATGCAAATTCCACAAGAGTAAAGGGCTCTACGCCAAAGCATCCAAACAACGGTTTTCAAAGATGGGATTGGATGGGCTTTTAACAGAGATGCTTTCCATAGACGTAAGAATCTCGCAAAATGCACTAGCACTCAAGAACACGCCAAATTACGCGAATCAAGGCAAGGGTTTCAAGAGTATTCTGGCGATCATTAAATAGCGAACCCTAGCAAAATAGCGGTGACGTAGGAAACAAAAAGTTCTTGCCGCAAGTCAGCTTCGCAATATGTCTTGGGTTTACGGGTCTCAGGCCTCTTCTTCAAACCGATAGTAAAAAGCTGTGCGAAAGTCGCACTTGTAATGCAAACTCTCGGTGTTTGACCATCTGAAACGCAGTTATGTTGATCTAACCGTGTCTGGCATCGTAACCTAAAGGCAAGGTGTTACGTAACGAGGCTGGGACTAAAAATGATCTGACAGGTTTCAGCGCAGTTATCAATACTGAAAAGCAGAGGCCCGGGGGGTAAAAATCGAAGGAACGCTTTCTGAACTCACTCAGAGCTACACCACTTCCGATTTAAAGAACACTCGGCCCAGGGAACATCAAATAACTTGGACAGGATACATTTGCGAGCACCAAACTGCTAGAAAATCCGCCTTTGCAGATGCGATTTAATCCCCTGGAGAAATTAGCAATTTAAAAGCTACAATGTTTGAATAAACTGGAATGCCTGGAATGTGTAATTCGGTATGCTGAACATTTTATTACCTTTTCATCAGAAAACTTGTCAGTGATAACGCCAAAACCATTTTCGCTACTGGCGACGTCTGTTTCAATAGAAACAATAGAGTTCAACTGTTAATTACTTCAAAGGGTTCAGGAAATATCTTATTCAAATTTTGGATTTTACAATTTCACCCTATCAGCTTTTGCATTTTGGTCGGGAACCTGGGGGCCGCGGTTTTGCCATCTGGGACGAATCCGGTTGAGTAAAACGCGGAGCCTGAAAATGTGTCAGTTGTGAGCGCCTTTTCAGAAAAATCGCCAGTAGTATATTTCAGTGGGGGCTGAATTTATCAAAGTTGCTGCACATGTTTTTATAGGCCAAAAGTTCAATCTTAAAACAAGATTTGGTTGTCTAAACTTTCTATCAGGCAAATAATACAGCAAACCTTTTGCAGCTTATTTCTTTAAAAGTTTGAAGGGTAGAAATTTATCTCCGTCTCTCCCAACATTTTGTGTCCAGGGTGCTCGCCCTCCGCCACTGTCCCGCTAATTCCTAAGCCTATATAAGATAACGCTGATTATATATTCCGCCCATTCATGAAGGCAGAGCTCGTACAGTATGAACACGCACGTATGCTCCGAGAGTGGTTGACCTCCCAGTTTTATCGCAGAAACAAGTGATAGGCTTGGTGAAAACTTGGCAACAGTGTTAGCTGTGTACGCGCCTATACTAACAACCAAAACGGAACAAGTCCGCGAATCAATAATACGTGTAAGAACGTTCTCCCTCCACCATGAGTACGGAAGCCACGCAGTTGGAACCCGCAGACTTTGTCGTTATTGCCTTGCATTTCGTGGTGACAGTGGGCGTTGGATTATGGGTAAGAGTTGTCGTTGATAGCTGCAAGTTAGTCAATTCCTACCACCAGCGTTAGAGATGTTTCATATGTTTAATTCAAGTCGACTGCTAAGATCAAACATTCTGATCGTTATACAATGGGTGACCTAGAATAAATATGCGCGTGCATCAACACCGATGCATAACAAATTATCCACAACTCCGTCATCAATAAAAGCTTGCAGGCATTCGCGAATTGGTCACCCAAAGCCATGTGCATTCATGCTTAAAACTAGTATTCTCTTTTTGTGAACATCTGTGGCCGATAGCAATTATGGTCCCATTTCGTCAGATTTCTGATCCCATCTCACTGGGGTAATCAAATATGCTTAGCCATGCAAAGTTGTGGTAGCTAAGCCAACCTCATTGATATTTGTCAAGAGTTACCCCCAGGAAAGCAGATCCCACGAACCAAGAAGTTGCGGGGTCATAATTTTGGCAAACCTGGGTCGATCGTGTTCATTACAAAAGTATTTAACTTAAATCTTTAGTCACTAAGTTCTTGAGTAAATCGTATCTCACTTCGAAAAGGTAAATGCTTTGACACACACCAACCGGCTGGAGGTCATCACTTCCGGGAATCGATTCTTACGCAATGGTAATAAAGCTTTGAAGCCACATTTTTTTCGGTAAGATTTTCATATTGTGGTCGCCACTAAAGGTACCCCGCAGTGTACATGTATGAGGGCGGTCTGGTTGAGAGTGAACCTGCCTTTTTATTGGCGTGGTGTTGCAAGGTCTTGATTTCCTCGCGAGAGAGAACTCATGGGTCTAGAAGCCGTGGGTTTTTTGTCATACGGTCAGTGGATTGGATATAATTATGAGTATTTAGACTGTCCAGTGAACTCCCTTCCTCGGGAACCCGTCTCCTTGAAATGTATGGTATTAGTCCATTTTCTGGAAAAGAGATCTTGGATTCCGTTTAAACTTAGAAATTGGTTTAAACTAAAACTATTAAAGCTGGACAGATATTTTACCCAAAACCCAAACATTGCCGTTGGTAATGAAATTCACGTCAAGAATTATGCAAGATTCGAGTCTAGAATTATGTAAGATTCGCCACTCGATCTTCGGGATACTTCTCGGAACTCAACAGTTGTCGTGTTTTCAGTGGCTAATTGCCTTCCAAAATCCAGGGTAGAGAGAGTACTGCTGTCATGCGCAGTACATGGACTTGCGCATTATGGGAGTGACGTAAACAAATTCATGTATACTGCGCAGTTTCGTTTGTGGATTGCAGGTCCGTTTGTGGATTCCTAAAACATAGATAGATAGGTAGATCTATAGATAGATAAATAGATAGGTAGGTGGATAGATATTTATTTATGCATTCATAATATAAATAGTCATGCATCTACGCAATCAAGTCGTTCCTACTTACTAAGCGCAAGTTAAAGTGACAAGAGTGGGACTTGTAGTAGTCAAAGGTAAACAACTAAACTTAGGTTTTACTAAGGCTATATATGTATAATAGTCAATGATTACTTTCAAATATCAAGACAAGGCAAGAAGACTTTCAAAAGTCTAAGGAGCCGCTAGCACGAAGGTCACTTACATCTAGTTAGTCAAAAATAAACTAAATAGACCTATACGTTTCAACAATTTATCTCACTACATGAGCGAAACAACAACCTGTTTCTAGTATCAACAAAATGATTATCTATCTATGTAAAATGTGTACAAGGGACAAATATTTAAGTATTACAATATTCATGTAAAGTACCGATGCAATAATGGGAGGAACTAAAATAAGGACAAAGGAAATAAGAACTACAGTACAACGAAAAAACTAAAAATAAAAAATGGCTAGGCAGGCGTAACTATGTGATTGAAGTCCATTACACAGCCCAGGCCAACCAGAATCAGCGGTGATAAGCAGGACACGTTTCTCTAATACTTAAAAATTCTAAAACTTAAACGGCTTTCTACTTTCAGAAAAATACACAATTTCACAAATCGCTTGAAATCTATAGTTTTGTAGATATTTGGTTAAGTACACACACTTGTCAATAAGATCAATATAACCTTAAATTTGGTGCAGAACGGAATACTTATGTCGGCTGGTAGACCAATATTTGTAGAGTTATGTACGAAGTATTTGTGGAATTATCTGAAGATCAAATAGTAAATTGAAGGGTGGTGGTTAAATTGTGAACTAGACGAGTTGACCCGAATGGGTTCAATGTCTATTTTTTTCCTAGATAACAGACTGCCAATGAAAAAAAAATTAGTGTCAGAACAACATACTTGGCGAAATTTGATGGAATTTCGATAAGTAAAAATTCAAGCCTCCAGCGTTTTGTGCCTTTCAATTACGTCTTAGATTACCAACGGATTTGATCTTTTAAAGTAAGAATACATTTATGACTTATGAAGAGGCGTGATATGGCTAAAGTTTTCAGTCAAACTCCTAATTCCGAAAATCATTAAAAGATTTCCCAATTTTCGGTACTGTATCCATGTATTCACCATTTTTGCTTGGTTTCGAATTGTTTGGCATTGAGACAAGACAGTAGTTAACGAATTTTCACAAAGTTTTGATTTTTTCAACAAACTTGTCTATTTCTAATCGACAAAATAAACTTTGAGAAAACCGGGGCTTTTCTTGGTTCACTGATAAAAATTTCTGCTATTATTGCTTCAGAATGCAACACGCAGGTTTGAGTTGTTAATTTTATTGTACACGGAACAAAGATTACGACACGTTTCGAAGTATCATACTCACAAGTATTTCTACCTTATATAAGAAGTCTTTTTTGGCTAATAAAGAAATGACAGTTCTGTGCACATGGCTTCAAGAACAAACAAATTTCTAGTTCTTTCAAAACCCAGCGTGGAACTCACTCCTTATCTCAACAAGGAGCAGAATGCGACCACTTTTCAAATATACTTGTCATGACTCAGTACCGGTTCATACCAGCACCTTATCGACAAGTAGGTATTTAGTCACGCATCTTCAGCACAAAACTGAATTTTTTAATTTAGTAAAGTATAACTTTTCTGATAATAGAGGGCCCACAATATCGGATTTTTTAAAAACTTTTCACCGATCTGACATTAACCGAGTCGCGTGACAATGTCTTTTAGTAAAAGTTAGCAAAAAAGAAAAAGTATATAATAGTAAAACAAAACATCAATAATATGACCAAATTTTATATGATGTGAATGTTCAAGATAGAATCTCAAAAGCGCTGTTACATTTGTTCAAGTATCATTTCGCTTTCGTTTTGTGCAACTGTTGACTTTTTCATGAAAATCTTATGCAAATATGGATCATTTTAAAAACAATTCCTAGCAGCGTTTAGGAAAAATGTTGCATAAAGCATCGTGTGTGAAAATTTCATAGGAATCGAATCACTAGCCAGTTGTGAGGCATTCAGAGAAAATTATACATACATGTATTTGGACATTTTTTTGCGGTCCTACATGTATAAAACTTAAGCTCCTTGGTTAACTAGCCATCTTGATCAGCAGTGTTCATTTGTTTCGTTTTGTTTCAGGCAGCCTTCAAGGACAGCAGATCATCCTCCAAGAACTACTTTTTGGCAGGAAGGGATATGTCGTGGTGGCTGGTAAGATGACTACCGTTATTAGGCCGCGTAAACGCAGAATCATCCAATCACCAGCATTTTTAGATGTTAAAAACTCATTTCATTAGAGACGTAATTTAGTTTAAAATGCAACGTTATGGCGCTTTTATTCTTTGTAAAGAAGTTCCAGAACTTTCTGCCGACAGCAATCCGTCTAGGTCTTCCTGTGCTTGGTTTCGAGATTATTCAAATATCTATTTTTTACAAGCTCAAATATCCAAACTCATAATCTGAGTAGTGTTATAGTATGGTGTGCATGTAGACGCTTGTAATAGGTACAGTGCAGCGTCAGTGAAAATCCGGCTATGGAAAACGCGTTTCAGTAATCGACTTGTTGTGCAAACTGGTGACCATGAATTAACTGGGATTAAGACGAAGAGCTGCATTCTATGCCAGCTGCCCAAGTGCCAGTAAGCCATAAGCACTCATGTCTCACGTCAATATACATGTACGGTATTAGACAAGAATAAACAAGCCTTAGTGGTATACGGATGTTTCACGAACCACTTTGCGGGTGATCGACAGTGAGCTGTTAGCATTAACGGCATGCAGCTGGCTCAGCTTCTAACTCTTCGTCTGCACCACGCCTAAACATTCTCATTTCTGTTTTAGGTTGGCATGTCCCTCTATGTGAGCAATATAGGTAGTTCTTCTTTCATCGGTGTTGCTGGAGCTGCGTCGTCAACTGGAATCGCCGTAATCACGTATGAACTCACGGTATGGGCGCCAACGCGGGTTACGCCGAAGCTGTAACTCATGTCGCTGCATTCTCTTTAGTGTTAAAATAGTAGCTCCAATATCTGCATACTTTCATGATGACGTCAATTCGCTGCAAATGGAATAACTGTAATAATAGGCCTACATTTTTGAGTTGCACGAGTGACCAAGGTCCGGGTTCTGATCCGGATGGTGCTGCTCGAAGCCCAACCCCCATTCACATGGCACGCTTCAACTCAAAGCTTGCAAATTTGTATTTGAAAAATCGGCATGATTTGGTTAAGCTTCGGGCCTGACCCTGGCACTGATTTCCGCTGTGGTCTAATTGGGACTCAATACACATGAAAATTTTTATTGATGTTATATAACACCGCCCTGTCCGACTCGCCATTAGACTGGCTTGAGGAATGTGTCGTTTAGACAAGCCTCTTCCGCCATCATACTCAGTGTGATATCCTGGATGTGACATGTTGACTTCTAAATTACTGTTCCAATTTTCCCACCGGCTCCTTATGCAACACGAGCTCAACTTGTCAACTTTCAAGTCATTGACCTGCTTCCTACAAGGAACGATATTGAATTCATTGGTGTATCCATATGTTAACACCGACGACAGCGACTACAGCAGTAGCATGATGCCTGGGGCAATTTCATATTGGGTATCCCTCTCTCTACTCAAATGCATATACCCTAGTACGAAGAAAAGTAAAAATGATAAACCTTAAAATAGAAACCTTATTCAATTTAACTACAAATCAGTCATAATTTCAGAAGGTTCATTCATAGTGATTCAGTGGATGCGCCCGATATGGATGCCCGGGGCCGGTGCCCCCTTGGCTGCAGGATGCTGAGCATCTGCAACAACAATCAGAACAGTGGTGACATCTGTCGGCATCTCAGTTCACATTTCAAACAAAGAAAACTGACTTTTGTTTTTCAACAACGTTTCCTACACTGTGCGGTAGCATAACTCAGTTTGACTGCACATGTGATTTTTTACAGGGTCTTTTCTGCATCCAGCTGCTCGGGTTTGTGTTCGTCCCAGTGTACATTGCGTCACGAGTAAGTTTTCCTTTCGCCTTTTTGCTGCAAGGGCTTTGACGTTTGTTTGCCGTGCAGAATTTCATATTCGGTTCCAGTGTAAGATATTCGCACTTCGATCCGTTTCAGTATCAGAGTCTTACCGTACAAGTGCACATGCGCGAACTTGTCTATGCCCGAAATAATTATATTACTTAGCGCATGCGCTTACTTTGACTTACAGGCACAGACGGCTAATGTGTACATGCACAGTGTAAAAAAGAGGTCCCAGTTGAACACGAAAATTCGTAAAATATACCTTATAAATAAATCGTGGCGTTTACGTGTAAACCGTGATTCGACCACTTTGTACTCGTTGGAGGCAACTGAGGAATAAGACGATTGTTGTTAAAAATGTGTTTACATCTAATTACATCTAATAAGTTTAAGAATATGTAACGCCTGAAACGTTGGTATCCTTGCAGGTATACACTATGCCAGAATACACGAAGAAACGATTTAAAAGCAACCGATGCCAAATATTCTTGGCTGTGTACTCTCTAATATTGTTTGTGTTCACCAAACTATCGGTACGTAGCTGCGTCTTTTGTATCATTATAATTTAGAATACACATGTTTGACAGCATTATTGAGACGGTCTCGTTCACTCGTCATTTTTTACCTTCACTTTATGCCCAGCGAACGAATTAATATCAATGCAATCATATTGAAATAATGAATTTAATTGAGTAGATTTTGTTATCCACTCAAAACTAAAACGTCCTGGAACAGTATGCATTTGTAGGTTATTGTTGGATGAGATACGCTTCGGGAAGTTAATTGTTAGCTTTGATCAGACCGATAAGACAAAAAGAAAACGCTTATGATTTTGTTTGAAGTCGGCAATTCTCGCCGTTGTCCGCCAGTCACTCGCTGAAAACAAGACCGGTGACTTTGCCAGTTTATTGCCCTTGAAATACTCTTCCATACAGGTACATGTACATGTATTTCGAGTGGGTTGAGCACCGCCAAGAGACAGAGCGTTTGACTGCAACTCCGGAGGTTCCAGGTTATCGCCGAGTCAGATCTAAGAAAATTGCTGAATCAATGGCAACATTATATTTCTTTTGAAACATTAATACCAGTTGTAAGAACAATCATTGGAAATAAGTTTTGACTGGCTAAACCGGTTTGCGTTGAAGTTGGTTTCGTGCTTCGATCGTTAGTAAAATGAATCTGAAAGAGTGTCGTTTAGTCACAGGTTAACGTACAAGCGTTACACTAGTTTGTGCTCAGCTCTGACTGTTTGAACTGTTCTTGTGCATAGTCGGAAGTGTATGCTGGCGCTCTCATCATCCAACTGACTCTGGGGTGGGACAAATACCTGTCAGTCCTGTTGTTGTTGGCAACCACGGCTATCTACACCATCCTAGGTAAGGAAGTGTGGAAGGAAACGGAAACACGTGGCTAGTTGTGGTTTTTT